>JBBMKF010422655.1:0-13802 GCA_037834155.1 Curcuma caesia
CTGTGTTCATATTTGGGTATTCAGAAAATGAGTTTGATTCTTGATATGTCAAGATGCATATTAGAGTTTTCAGATACTCTTGAAGGCTTGACATTCATTGAGTAATTTGTGTATGGGACTTTTTACTTTTGTCAAATCACAAAATAGTTTATCCACAGATTCACAAAAACTTTCTAAGTTATTCAATCTACTTTTCATGGATCTAAAATCCATCTACAAGATGAAGAATTCGGTTTCAAGATCCCCATAGCCAGGACAATAGTCCTGGTATTTCCTCACTTCATTACTGATTAAGAATTACCAACAGTCCTTATAAAGCATCAGAAAAAACTATAGCATAAATGGAAAAAAATGGACTCGTGGTTATTTTCTGGGACTGATGTATGATTTTTTTCTGGACTACAGCATGGTTAAACTTTTTTTTCAAGAAAAGAAACTAATGCTAAATAAAATAAACAAAAGTGTTTATTAAAAGAAGTTGCAACCATACCAAAATGATACAAATCAATTCTGTTGTTGAAGTTGTTACGTGCCTGAAACTTGATCAGTCTGTGAAATCTTACTGAGTATGCATCTCTCTTGCCATTTTTGCAATCTGTGGTGCACTAGATATGGTGTATACTCTTGGTCCAAATCCAAATTTCTGCATTTTATAAAAATTTACAAATTAAATTTCTATGGATCTCAAGATGCTCTTACACTAGATCCTGAATTTTTTGCTATTTTCTCTACAATTTGCATTATGCACAAATCCCTAGGTTCTTGCAATTCTCATTACAATTTTTGTTGCATGAGGAATTGTTGATGGGCACGTAAAGGACTGAGTTCCAAATAATGAGAGGGGAAATTTTATTGAGTTGATCATGGTGGTGGCAAAATAGGAGTATTAGAGTGTATAGAGAGAAGAAAGAAGATGAGGAGAAAGCATTGTAGTCAAGCAATGGAGAAATAAAATGTGTGAGGCATATCTAGAGTCGAGAATGAAGTTGAACTCTAATACCACTAGACATAACAAGAGAAAGATTCTGTGACTAGTAGAGAAAGATTGTGACTAGTGACTAGTAGAAAATATTTAAAAATAAAAAATCAAATAAAAAGGCATTACAATTAATTGTTCTCATAATATGCCTCAATAAAGTGGACAAAAATACAATTAAAAGAGTCTTTATAGACAATTCGAGCTTATGAATGTATGAGGGCAATCCACTTTATTGCCACGATAGTTATTCAGTACACTTTTGTCCTAACATGGGCATATATCTCTAACCAACCAGTTCGTATGAGCATGGTTTACTAGACAACCACCTATCAAACATTGACCTGAAATGAGACAGAGATTTAGAGAAAGAGATGTTGTTACAATTCGTCGATGAACTATATTATGAATTGAAAATCTAAAAGAAAGCTCTTTAGCGTACCAATTTGAAAACTTGTATAGATGTTGTGACATCATGAAAGAACACAGGCCGCTCCCTGTTCACGACGTTCACAAACTGAAAGCTCTCCAAATCCTATTTCCGATCGACAAAGAACTTGCTCAGAAGTTGAATCTTTTAGACACCCAACTCGCTGAAATCGGAACTCTAAATTATCCCAAATTAACAACAAAAACACAACGAACGCAAAAGAAAATCCTATGAAACAGAAAATGGATTCTTCACCTAACTTAAGGCCAGTCCATGCTCAGGACGGCTCAACAGGCAACGAGAGTGACTCCAAGGACTGCGAGGGACTCAAAGCAGGCACAACTGAATACCGAAAGATTCGTGGCAGGCATCAATGGTGGCTCCGCGATCATCAGGGCTGTCGTTTCGAACAGCAACGTGGTCGCACTGATCGGCGGTGACCGGCGATCGCCGATTCGAACAGCGTGATGGATGCTGAAGCGTTGGGATTTGGGGAAATTGGTAGGGTTTGTTGTAAAAGGGCCTGGCGGGCTCTGGGCCGTCCTCGTGATCCGTTAAGAAAAACGGCCATATCGGTTCGTCCTGGGCCGTACGTTGAAGTTGGATTGAGCAATTATAACAATTAAAAATAAAAATAAAATAAAAGTGATTAATTTGAAAGGTATTTTATTCGATTTAAAATTATTAAATTAACTTTAAGAAATTTATTTTATTTTTAAAAAAAATCCTATTAATTATCATTCAATTTATTTTTTCTTATTCCAATGCTTTTATTTCATTTTTAATTCTTTCATACGATTTTACATCATGATGAATTTTATATTCTTTATTTATTAGAAAATAATTTTTAAGTACAATTTTAATTCATGTAATATGAGGATGGATCAATTGATTTGAAATTAGAGAGACAATTAAATATACATACTAATGAAAAGTTGAATCATTTGTTCTGATTTTAAACTTTGATTGTGTGAGAAAAATACAGATGATCGTGTAACTGACCATGTGAGATTGCTGGATGATGGGTCATTTTTTACTGAAGAGAAAAACACTCTCCCAGAGGCATCTAACAAACATTCTCAACTCAGCAGTGACAAAAAAAAAAAAGAGACAATTTAAAAATAAAATTAAATTAAATTAAAATTAAAGCTCCTAAAAATCAACGATAGGCTCTCCGACAGTTAGATTTCTCTGCAGTGACCATGGCAAATTAAAGAGCTTGGCTGCTACGAACTTGAAAATCTTGTTCACATTAATGTTGTGGCTGGCACTAGAGAAGAACAGTGTCGCTTTCATCGCCCTCGCATATGCTCTGGCCTGTTGAAATTAAATCTTTTACTGATAAACTTCAGATTCACAGAGAGATTGTATCTACCAAAGAGGGAAGAAGTCCTGTCATCCATCGTTAAGTGACTACAGATCTTAATCTACAAGGAGCAGACAGACACCACAAAAGGCAGTTTTCTAAAGCACAGAGAAGATGTTGTAGTACCACAGCCAGCTAACAATACGTGATTAAAGAACTGAAGCACTACAAAAGAAGGTTTTTCAGATCAACTCCAGAAAATGGGGAGCTGAAATGACTGTGTTTTGGATCACTTAGATCATGCAGAAATAACTTCAAATGTTCAAGAGTTAAAAGCATGGAATACGTACCTGATTCACAATTGTCCACTGCATTTCAAGAGGGAGCTGAACAAACTCATCGAATTTGGTTCCCACCAGGACTGGAACTGCAGTCTGAATGGTGAGAAGGAAAGAGAATGGTTTTTCAGTATGGTTAGGAATATGATCGGCAAATTCAGATGATAAGGAGAGTTTCTGCACCTTGTTCCAATTTCTTGCTTTTTGGAACCATCCGATGGCGCTGAAAGAGATGGGAGAAGCTCTCAGTTGGAGATTGATTTCGAAAGTATGTAATCTATTAAACGAGGAGGAGGAAAGGATGAACTTGTTTAGAGTAGATCGATTGGTGAGATCAAACATGATCAAAACAGCCACCGCTCCTTTACAAACTTCAGGTATATGATTGAGGATTTGATCATCCCCTGCAATTATCGATATGGAAGATCTTGCAGTCCAATTCTGGCTAAAAATTTGATATGGAACAGAAAGAAAAAAACGGGGTTTTTTCACCTCCAACATCCCAAATGTTAAAGGCGATCCTCGCTCCACGCACAAATACTATCTTATCCATCGAATTCAGGCCCGCCGCCTGGATTCCGCTATGCTCTTCCACATCTCCCACATACTTGATCTGCTACCAGCAGACCGATCGACATCATCAAGGAATAATATAAGGTAATCGGACCAAATCAAAGGTGCGATTTTGCGGTACCATGAAGCTGGTTTTCCCCGTGCGGCGATCGCCGAGGAGACTGATCTTGAGGGTGATCAGGTCGGAGTCAGCAGCCTCGAGGTCGGGAGAGGAGGCCCGGTGAGGGTCGTCGGGCGGGTCGAGGTGAGGCGCGGAGAAGCGCGCCTTGACGCGGTGGTAGCGGGCGCCGCCGGCGAAGGAGGAGATGGGGAGGAGGTGGTCCCAGACCGCGCGGAGAAAGCGGCGGAGGAAGGCGAAGCCGAGGAAGCGCGTCCAGGTGCGGTCCAAGCGGAGAAGGGAGCGGACGCGGAGACGGGTCATGGTGCGGCGACGGCGACGGCGACGGCGACGTTGACGGCGGAGGATGGAACTTGGAGGAGGAGGCCGAGTTGGAATGGGCCATTAAGAAGGGAGGTCGTCGTCATTTGTAGCGTACTATTTGGCGCGAGAGAAACTGCGTAACACATCGTTGTCGTCCAAAACGGCAACTTTGGTGGTGCAGCAAATAGCTGGATACGCTCTGCTAGATTTTGCGCAGGTCAACGGCAGCCGCCGGCCCATTCAACAAATAAACAATTTTTATTTTCGAAAAAGAAGAAAAAAATCTCACACCAACACAATCGCCATCATCAAAATCCAGGAAACAAAAGAATCAAAATGCTGATCTTGTCATTGCTTATCACTTGGCCTCTCCTTCTTGCCTTTCTTGACGTCTTCTTCCTTCTTATCCACAAACGAAATCAGACCCTTAAAGCTGCTCGTGCACTGGATACTGCTGCCGCCGGACTCGTATTTGATGTACTGCTGAAGGACCCTCAGGAAGAAGATGACGATAGACACCAAACACGTCAGGCCGCAAATCAGGAAAAGGCCCCAGAAGCTTGCGAGTCTCATCTGGTTCGAATCGACTTGGCTGTCGTCCGCGCTGCATTCGCTAACCGTCAACCACTTGTCGTGGATTCTCTGGAGGTCACCTTTCTCCGACAGCGTCAGCAACGCCGTCGATAAGTCGACGGCGAGAGGGGAGTCTCTTGGGAATGCCTGCGCAAACAAACAGCGATCGAGGCGTCGTCAAGAATTCAGCGCGGTTTAATTTCAGTTGAAAGAAGCCGCAGACATACAAAACCCCAGCCACTCCTTGTGAACTCCGGCCCGGCTGTCATGTACCGGCAATTCTCCGACAAGAAGAGCTCGACGTAAGGAAGCTCATCGACGATCGCCGCGACGCCGCCTTTTTGCGGCCCGAGGTCGAGTGCTTTCGCATACTCGTTCGGGCCGTCGAGTGGCACCAGTCTAGACTCATCTATCCTGAGATCTTCGATCAGGTAGTCCATGACAAAGGAACCAACTTGGAAGCCAATGGGGTCTGATCTCGAGGTCAAGCTTTCAAGCCCTTTGATGTCCGGCGAGAATTGTTGAACAGTGAGAAGAGATGTCAGGTTGGCTGTGTAGCTTGAGTTGATGATCAAGACCACAAACATCCACACAATCAGCACGAACCGCGTAAGGGTACTCTTAGCTGATTCTCCTGAAACAGGGCAAAAGTTACTCTGCAAATAGTTGCCTGAAATCAACCAGAGCAAGGTGAACTTACTGTGTGCAAAGAACATGATTGAGAAGCTAAACCTGCAAAACATAAACCAGGCATGTTATCAACAAGATCAAATGAAGGAACTATAATTGTCGATAGGAGAGGAGAGGCATGCTAACCAAAATATTGTTCTTAGTTGTTCCTTCGGCGGCCCCCGAAATTCGTTGTTCAGACGATGCTCAAGAATCCAAACTACTAGTCCAACTAAAAGGAAGGCAGCCCCTGTGACACACCACATCTTTATGGTGAAAGGTTCCAAGAAAGCCCAAGCATTTGAGGATCTTCTTGTGACAGATGCAACTATGACGAGCGTTGACTCCAGATATGGCTGAGTGAAGTCGACGAATCTTGTTCGATTGGTCACTATCGATATATCTCCTACGGCTGCATCAAAGTGCTGGACAAGGAACCAAGTAAGTTGTACTGAAACTAAAGCAGTGAAGATCATAACTTGAGTGTAAGAGAGAGACACACACACATTTTCAAAAACCTGTTCCACCATATCGTCGTAGCTTGGATTCTCAGAACCATTTCCAAAAAGAACAAATGTATAAGGAACTGGATACGGCAGCAAGCTCACTGCAGCCTTGAAAACATCAATACAGTAGCCCTTCGCATTGTCTGGGCCTGTATCTTTGGATACAAAGTCTTTGAAGCTTGTTCTGTAAGGGACTGCGATCCTTAGAGGCTTTCCGTTGATCGGGAACACCCAACCGCGGGGCTTAGTTGAAGTTTCGCCGGGCCAGATGACAGTGTAGAGTTCCTGGGTGATGTTAGAGGCATTTTCTGGCTTTTGGTGTAAAACTTCAGGAGGAACAACTGAAAGGCCGGATTCATTTGACCAAAAGCCTATCCTCCTGAAACCTGTCCCTCCAATATTAAGGATATCGAAGGCTGGATGGATTAAGTTTCCATTGGAGTCAAACTCAAACAGGCCTGTCAGACTAGTGAAGTTTGTTTGCAACAGTTTCTCAAGTAGTTTTTCGCCACCGGAGAAGTACTTGAGCGCGCTCAAATGAAGTGGACTTTCATTTGAATCCTTCAGCCTTGGATCGCCGGAGAATTCAAATGTTTGCCCTTCACTGATGAGCTGATCAATAGCATTGGCAGCTAGCCTCACAGAATCATAAGCGTACAGAGCATAAGTGTTCAGGCCTGATGTCATGTTCCTGCTTTGTGCCAAATTGTTCCATCTTGCAGTGAATGCTCGCTTGAGATTGGAATCCGGAACATGCTGGCGCAGAGCAATGGCACCTTGTATGAGCTCCATTGTGTCGGCATTGGGTGGATGAGATGAATCTAGGACAGTAGCGAGCCAATCCGATGCGATCCATGCATAACCAGCAGCCATCATTCCGAGGGATTTTGCGACGGAGAAAATTTTGAGACCAGAATCAGGGTGTACATGAACAACATAAATTCTAGACTCCATCAACATCACCTTCATCAGCACATCGTTGATCGCACTTGTTTCGGCGTTAGGAGGAACAGCAGCTTTGGAGCAGATCGCGATGTGTTTCTTCATCAGAGCATCATCCAGAGCATTTATTCCACCTCTTCCGAAGTCATCATCTACAAAGATGGCAGTGACCACTCTCCAACCGAAGCTAGCGACCAAATCGGCAATGGCGTTCATCTGGAAGTAGTCACTTTGGGTTGTGCGTACGAAGTAGGAGTGCTCAAGGGAAGCAAGAGAAGGATCAGTAGCTGCGAAGGAGAGAAGAGGGACATGGAGTTCATGCGCAACGTGAGAGACGACATGGGCGATTCCGGAGGACTGTGGGCCGACAATGGCCACCACATTTTTCTCCAGCAATTGCAAACCTGGAGATCGAAGCATTCTCGGATCAGATAACTATCCAAAGATGCCAAATTTAGCAAGTCAATGAGCTTCACATACTCTGAACAGTGCCAAGAAACCCACTGCACTTGGTGTCCTGTGCCAGCAAGTTGAGTTTGGTGCCGGCGAGAACGCGCGGATCGCTGTTGACATCCTCGACGGCCAACTCGACGGCCAGCTTCGCCGCCCTTCCGATCGTCGAACCGAAGTTGAAGAGGGCGCCAAGGTAGACGTCACCGGGCGCGGAAGTGCTGTTGCCGCCGACAATGCCGACGGAAAAGCACAGAGCAAGAAGATGAAACAGCTCCATCCTCAAAGGCTCAAAATGGCACGCGGCTTGCATTGCATTTGCAAGCACTAGTAGCAGAAACATCATCATAAAGAAATCAATCCATAAACAAATAGCCTCAACAAGAGCATCATTAAAGAACTCACCAAGATTCAGAAGTGTCAACTCTCAGCAATTAGATCGTATGCCAAAGTCAACTGAGAGATAGATAGGCAGATAGGTCTAATCAAACTATTGTGGATGCTATGAATAAATAAAGCATCAGGGATTGATTGATGTGGAGATGGAATAATGCAAGGAGTCTACTTGAGTGAGGGAAAAAGAATCTGAAATTTTTGTTCTTTGCTACAGTTAAGGGATTTGATACATACTAAGCAAAGAACTATTTCCTGTTGCTACTTGCTTATCAAGGGGAGAAGACATATATGCCAAAAATCCAAGCTTTTCTTCCAAGTCTAGTAGATTAAGTAACTCTTATCATGTGAGTTAATCTTTGTTAGTAACTAGCAAGAAGAAAATTTTAGACTGATGAATACGAGCTAATTCTGTTTGTTGTATTTGATTTTCTTTAACAATATAGAAATGACAATGAAGGATTCTTTATTGTTTTATCTATAAGACAATTCTTTATTTTCTATGGGAATAAAGGGGAAATCCCTTTTAAGTGTACTATTATGTAAATTTAAACACCCACTTTTAGGAAAGGCCCTTTTGATTTAATTCGCTTGTGAATCAAGTCAAGTAATTATTGATTGAAAATGATTTTAGATACAAAAGATTCAACAATGTTTTTAAAATACATTTAGGGATGTGGGTAATGTGTTCCATGCCCCATAAATAAGCTTTCTACATGTTTTACCAATAAATACGTAGATAAACTTTCTAGATGTATCAGTTTATCTATTTACCTTCAAGACAATTTCAACTTCATGTATTCTCTTTTTAGAACTTGCCAACCAGTTTAAGAAACTTCAACTCCGACCATGATACTATATATCATACATGGAAGAAAAATCATGATTAAACTAGATAAGAAATAATTGATGCATTATATTTCTTGTCATCTTTCTAGGTCATATGGAGCATGTAAAGTAGAAAAGGTAAAATATTGCATCATGCACCAGTCAAATGCTCAAGAATTTTTCAGCAGCTTGGAGGAGGCATCAATATGCTAAATAATTTCAACAATTTTAACTGATGCATAAAAGGACTCCAAGTGTCTTTCCAAGGAACAGTGACTGTACATGCTCGTGCTTAATTTATATTTGACAAAGTGCTAAGATATCTGCAACTCAAGATAGATATCTTCAGTCGAGGGGAAAAAAATTGACACTAAGATTTATGTTTAAGAACATGGCGCAACTGAAACCTTGGGCTCTTCATTCTTGCCTCAAGTAGTTTTTTCTTCAAGCTGTGGTCTTTTGTTTCACCTGGCAATTCGGAACATTCTTGCACTCCTCGACTGATACAAGAATTTGTCGAATCACAGGACCGCTGCATACCCACACTTGGAGAGCTTGGATCTACCTCGCCTGAATCCATATCAGGAGAAAGAGTGGCATTCAACATTCTGCCATTTAGTATCTTTCTGTTTGTTGTCTCCACTTGAGTTTTCTTGTAATTGCTATTGCTTGCAAAGGATGACCTCCAAAGATTACCTATGGAAGATATTTTCTTCCTAGATTGCCTTGTGGTTCTTGAACAAACTTCACTACTTCCACTGGCCGATGCATGGCTTTCTTCAGGAATGCCATTGGCTGATGGGTCGCTGCCTGGAGAAGTGCAAGAACCCTGCCCCTCACCATAGCTCATGATCTCCAATCTATCGTTTTCTCTATCCTTATCTACATCAAGTGTCCCATTAGCATATAAGTTCATTGGATCTTCAAGGAAGATGTCGGTATCAGGGCTGGCACTGTGGGTGTTACATGCATGAGTATTTGCAGGTTTGCATCCACTGCACTGTTCAATATCCTTTGCATTAGTCTCTTCTCCCGGCTGGAGTTCTTCAAAGAGAGAGAAGATGTCACCTGAAGATGAAGGTGGCTGATAATGGAACTCGACGGCATTAAACTTCACTGAGCTAACAGCATCTCTCAGCATTTTGGCTTCTTTCAGGACAGACACATCTGCATTAGTACCAGAATGGATTCTTAGGAAAGTATCTAGGTCGGCTTGAAGCTTGTTCAACTCAGCATACTTCTCCTCGAGTGTTATTTTTGCATCTACCAGCTTCAAGTGTACCCTTTCTTCTCGCCAAACCTCTGCCATCTGCAACATTCTTCTCTCTTCCTCGAGTTCCTCTTGAATTTTCATAGATTCCTTCTTCAATGTTTCGACTTCAACTTTATCATCCCCCATCTGCTTTACAAGCTCCTCACAAACCTCCTCAATATGCTCGCGCACCTTCCTCTCTTTCTCATAGTCTTGCAAGTACTGGTTTGCAGACAATTTGACTTTGGCAAGCTCATCTACTAGTTCTGAATTCATAATCTCTATCCTTTTGTGCTTTTTCCTCTCTCGGTCGAGGTCATACTTGATGGATTCAATAGCATTTCGGACTTTCTGATGCTCCTTGCTCTGCCATGAGGCCTTTTCTTCCACAACCTTCCTCATGATGTGATTGACCTTCTTCTTGGTAGACTGTTTCTCATTTTCAAGCCTGTTAATGCAGTAATGAGCCTGCTCAAGCTCTGCTCGAAGAAAAGAAATGGCAGAGGCAGTGCTCAGCCAATCCTTGAAGACTTTCAGTTGGCCATGATTTTGATAAACCTCCATCGTTGTTGACCTTACGAACTCATCATCCCATTTTGTTGCCTTCTCCAATGCATAACCAAGATATGTACTAGATTCCTCAAGCTGCTTACAAATGAAAGAAACCAACAAGATGTCATCTTCAACTTTCATTTAACCTATCAGCCAAAATAGCAGCATTACCTGTCGAAGAGCAACGTTCATGCTGGGTGAGGTTGGACTAACATGCTCATAACTGATGCTAGCAAGGAGATCTGTTCTATCATGACTGGCAACTTTGAGGGAATGCAGTGGCCTTGAATTAGGCTGCAATGTTGAAAGCAAATGATACGACTAACATTATACAAATTGAAGAAATGTCATCGAACCAATCAAAAAACAAAATTAAAAAGAAACACCAGCTACCAATTCAGACCATATTTACACCAACTTCAACTAAGATCATCACATTAGGCACATTTGACAGAACCAAATAAGTGTCTTCTTAACTAATCTAGAATGATCAAGATGAAGATCTTGAAGTGTTCATTGCAATCGGTAAAACCTATCCCGATCCACCTCAGATTTCTTGTTGATCTTTAAAGTTCCTTTAATTGTTGATCTCCTTATCATAACTTTCACTTGTGTAAATGGAGAATTGAGGCAAAACTCCAATAGATGATAACAAAATACTCACCTTTTTTCCATATAAGATTGAGCAATCTCTTCAGAATCAATAGCTGGATAATAAAGCAAGAAAAGTTTCTCCAATTCTCATTGAAAAACTAAAGAACCATATAATTGAAATACTCAAGTGATCCGCCCCTTTCAAAGAGGAGGAGATTCCACTTTTTAATGAACATTCTTCAGTGATTATTAAAGGTGAATCTTCTTTCCGAGAGAAAGATAAAATATAAGCACTTCCAGGCACATTCCAATGGATTCAACCAACCTACTTCATGGTCGACACAGAAGAACGAATCTAATTGTCTGAGAAAAAAAAAAGCGTTCTCGAAGGCAACTTTAACAGTTCTCAGAATAAAAAAGCTAAGATGGACATAAAGGTAGGTCAAAATCACATTAAAAACTCGATCTTTACACTGTGCAAGTAAAGCAACCCTACCTCGAACCCTAGCCGAGCTCCACTGCCTCCCAGTCTTCCATCAACAACCTCTACCACATGCAAGTGCCACAGCGCGGCCGCGAGCTTCCTCGCCGAGAAGACCGCTGCAGCCCCGCACTCGCCCGTTCGTTCCAGGACGGCCAGTTCCGGCGCCATCCCCGCCGCATCGTGGAGCTTCCACCTCACAAGGGGAGTGGAAGGCCTGCTCCGCTGCTCTACGAGGAAAGGCAGGTTTTTGATCCGGTGGCGGATTCTGCGGGCCCTTTTAGCGAGGATTTCCGGAGGCGGCGGCGTTCTGGCTTCGTGGGAGCCGACAGCCGGAGCACCAGTCTCCGGAATCCGGCTTCGGGAGGCGGATCGCCCCATCAAACTAGCTCCTTTGGCGCCGGAAGCGCATTGCTATTGGATTGGAGGAGAAGAGAGAGATCTGCCTACTGGCTTCGAGCTTCGAACACCAAAACAAATAGGAAAAAAACAAAAATATAATTATTACGCGACTGTTCTACGAGTTACGAAGTATGTTTTTTAGTGCAAAATGCAATTATTTTAATTTTACCAAAAACATAGATTTTGCAGCTTTCGATGCCACCACTTGAGTTAATCCCTTTTAGTAAACAGGATCAGTATCGATGAAGCAGAGTTCGAGAAGAAGATAAGAGTTTAAATCCTGACAAAGTTAGTTAATACCCTTTTGTGTCATGATTAACTATAGTTTTTCGATTTATCTCCTCATAGATAGTTGTGAGACTGACCATGTAAAACCGCTAAGGTGATGGATTCCACCTTTAGTTGCAGAAGAGGATCAGTATCGATGCTCCATGTAGCTTGACACGGATTTCATGTTGAATCTTTTTCAAAAATTATTTTAATTTTTTTTATTTTTGTGGATTATTATAGAAATAGATGATTTATCAAAATATAATTTATAGGCATAACTTTTAAAATATTCATCTTATTCTCCAGAACTCTAGTGTGATAGTAAAAAGTGAGATAGGTTTTCGAAGTAATGAGGATTCAAATCTCATCCAGTACATCCGTCTATCAAGATTCATCTATATTTTTCAATATATTCTAGTAGTCAGTGAAATTTTTTTATAGAATTAGATTGATCAATATAGGATTAATCGGATCATAAGAGCTAGATACATAAATTATCAACTTGATATCCTTCTCCTTTTCTAAGCTCTCAATAGCAAGCGTTCACCCAACTTGATGAAACTCCTAAGAAAAGCTTTTAATATTTTAAATTGGACAAAAATCAAAAGTGCATTCTTTTTATTTTCAATCAAAAAGGCATCCATTCTACCGATCTGCCTTGTAATAATAGAGTTGCCCTCAAATACAATGTTCAATATATTATCTCTGTCACATTCATTAAATATAATAAGATTTTAATTTATTCAATAATATTAACATTGTAGCAGTTACGAATTCGTAATTGTTACAACACATATTTATCTTTTTCAATAATATTTATGTTATAATAAATATAATTTTGCAACTGCTACAACATAAATTGTGTCGAACAAAATAAATTTATGTTGTAATTAACAACTATGAACTGTGACGGTTATAACTACTATAACAACTACGAAATTATAATTATTATAATATAAAATTATCATATTCATACAACTGACTCATGGAATCGAGTGGCACATGATAATAATATTTAATAGTATACTATAGGATAATAGTGTTATTTTAATTTAAAATTAAAAAGGGACATCCATTAAGATAAATAAGACCTCCTTTCGATTGTACTCTTTGAAATTTATATTAAAAATAAAATATTAAATAAATTAAAACATGGTACAAATAATATTTTTATTAGCTTTTTTAAAAAAAATAAAAAGTGAGTTTACTAAAGATGGAAATATAAGTGAAGAGGAGCTGTCACGCTGATAAGACAGGACGACGAAGTGGATGACAAGAGACAAAGACTGATGGTCGTTCGGATGGCGATCTCATTTGCAGGAGAAACCCTAATTTTATCTGTTAAATCTTTCCAAATCATCATCACTTTTCTGTCCTTGTCTCCCTTCCTTTTCTCTTTTATATTAAAAAAATTGCTTTTCTATATAATAATTTATTAAGGTAAAAAATAAATAAAAAATAAAAAACACTTTATTTTTTATTGTGCCTTATTTTAAAAATATGCTTGTTTCAACAAGCTTATAGCAATACTCAATTAATTGATATATTAATATTTTGGTTACTTAAAAAATCATTAAAAATGTCATACAATTATAGTCATATTAATCCCTGAGAAAAAAAAATGGTGCATGTGTAGGTAGGCACTGGCATCGAGCATGCACATGGAATGTATAAACCCTAACTCGGACTATATGCTTGTCTTACTCATCCACATGCAATTATAGATCAATTATTGGGGGAAGTCTTCTGAACATTGAATCTGCATTGATTGATTGATTGAAAGGTGATAAACTGTTTCAGAATGATTTTAACATCATATAAAAGTTTGAACATCTAGGTGTAATTG
>JBBMKF010422982.1:0-13798 GCA_037834155.1 Curcuma caesia
AATGTACAGAAATCTACCTTTTTTTCCCATTGCAAAATAGTATTTATTAGCCATTTCTACCAACATTTCTATCTAGTTTTTGGATGAACTTAACAGGCAATGGAAAAGACTTGGATGTGTTTTCAATATAATTGTAATAAAAGGTATAACTCACCATCTCAGCGATCTCACACACGGTTGATTTTATGATTATATATGATGAGGTAAATCTAATTTTTGAATGAACTTAACAAGGCAATGGAAAAGACTTGGATGTGCTTTTAATACAATTATAGTAAAAGGTGGAATTTGCCACCTTAGCTGTCTAATTATATAAGAATATTTTTTTGGATTTTATCGAGATTTGATCATTATTTATTATAGTAATATTTACTCTGCAGTAGTCAATTCAATGTCTTAGGCCATGCCTCGGGATAATGTGTTTTCAATACAAAATCACTTTGTTTAGTTTAGTGTGACTGAATTAGAATTTAAGTACTTGAACATTATAAATTAATGAAATTAAAATACTTTTAAAAGGAATAATAAAATTTATAATTTCTCTATAAAATTCTTCTCAAGTTTTTTTTCTCTCAAAATTTTATGATTTTTAAAATTTAAAATTTTAAGAATTAAATACAAGGGAACCTGATTCACAAGCAAATAACATATACATTTGCACTTATAAAGGCACAACATTGTATTGTTGCAAAAGCAATCCGTATGAATCTTTTAGAGGTTGATCTGTAAAATAATATATATAAATTGTATTTCGGATTTACTCGATCGTTTATCTCTGAGATTAATCAGACAAAACTTAAACAAAGATAGACAACCAATAGGATGATAAATAAAATAAATCTATGTTATACAAATCATTTCTAGGGGCACACATACTAGAATATCATAGGGGTGTTGCTCATATGGGAGAACAATAGAATGAAACAATAAAATCTATGTCTATAAATTTACCTCCCTATCTATCATTTAGAAACCATCTTCTCTCCATCATAAACAAAATACAAAAGAAAATGTGCAAAATGGGTATTTCATGATTCACCCTAATATAAGATAAGATTTCATTGAAAATATTTCAATCTACATTACATGAAACTAAAAGTGATAAAAAAAACATAAAGTCTCCAATGTTGTCTAATTCCCTCCTTATAGATGTTTGTACTAGGATACATGGACTAATGCTGCTCCTCTGCAGAAGCAAAAGTTGAAAATTAGTCACTAAGCTAGGACTGTTAGGGTAGAGAGTTGATCATTTAAGTCATTGATTTGTTTCTGAAATTCATACATAAAATTCAGTAATAATATTGATCCAGTCCGAGATCAGAAGATGGATCGACTCCTCGAGATATCCGCGACCGAATTTGTTCATATGTGAGTCAGGACATTTTTTTTAAGAACAACTTCTATCGGGTCGGCTCTTATCGACCCGAGTTCTATCCTGAGTCGGACAAATTGAGGATTACGTTGACTAAGTCACGGAGAGGGATGTGTTGATTGAGTTACGGACCGTGGTATCGTGATCAATACCCACATCAAATATTGATCATGCAAAGCTAGATGTGCAGTTTAGTAAGTATGGAAGCAACATTTTCATGAATTGTCACAAATTTTTTAGAGGTAATTCCACAATTGAATGAACACTGAGTGATTCCATATGTATTTATTGGAAGAGCCTATCAATGCAGATGCACTACAAACAAACAAACAAACATCTACTGATGTAGAACAAGAAAGAAGCAAGTTGAATGGTCAGTTCATGGTGGCAATTCACCAGAGAGATACTCAGACAACTTGTCTCGCAAAGCAGTTCCATTATCGTCCACTACGTCGCAGAATTGTTGGCTGTAACTCGTGTCGTGTTCATGTGACAATGGTATCTCGTCTATCACTTCATCTTCCATGTCTATGACAATGTTGTGCAGCAAGCAGCAAACAAGGATTATTCTCGGCAGTCTGTGCTTGTCTGGCCTCCACATCTCCCCGTGAATGATCCTCCACTTATCTTTCAGTCTTGCGAATGCTCTCTGTGCCACAATGCCGGTTGCAGAAAGTCTTCTGTTGAACTCTACTTGGGTGTGTGAAAGATCCTTCCCTTGATAGGGGGTGAGAAGCCATGGAAGAAGGGGGAAGCCAGCATCTCCAACAACATATTCTTGCACTTCTGAACCTCCAGGAAGCTTCACTTTTTCTCCATTCAACCTCGTACCTTTCTCGCACATTTGGAAGAAGCCTGAGCTGTGCAAAACCGGCAACTCACTCATGCTACCCGGCCAACCCGTGACTATGTCTCGGAACTTCATCCCTGGGTCCACAACGGCCTGCAATACCATACTGTGGTTCTTCTCGTAATCAAGCCATGTTTTGCTTGTTGTGTCCAAGGAAGCTAGGCACATCATGATATGGGTGATATCAATGACACCGAAACAGTTTGGCAGACCATTGAGTTTCTCAAACTTGGATTTGATAGTTTCTATCTCATGAGAGGTCGGCCATCGTAGGTGGTGAATGCCTCTCTCCTCCATAGCCTCCACGAACCGCCAAGTAACCTGAGCAACAGTTGAATGGTTCAACCCAAATGACACTCCAATATTCAATAGCGATTCACCAGAGCCTAATCTTCGCAAAGCAACAGCCACTTGATCCTCGATAGACAAGAGTTTGCCATCCGTAAATACAAAGTGTGATGTTTTTGCCATCAACTCATCCCTGACTATTGAACATATGTAGTGGAAGGTCTTCCTTGAAATCTTAAAAATTGATTCAAATTTTCTTGGTTCTTTGGAAGACAAGTGCCCTGGAAGTTAAGACAATGGTCATTCTATGCATGAAAAAAATGTAAACTTTTCTACAAAATAATTAGAAATTCAATGTATGACTTTGGATATAACTACTCTCTGTACAAGATCTTCAGTGATTAGTATCTCACAAAAATTCAGAAATAGTTGGTCGTTGACTAGAAACTGAATTAGCCTACGAAGACTGTGCAGAGCAAGCCATTGAACCATCTAATTTTCAAAAAACTCAGCTTTTGGATGTTTACTCAGAGTTTTGACACTGTTCGTTTAGAGGCTTGAGACTGTTAGGTACCATATTCAAGCACTAGGTTTCCGAATAGTTGACCTCAACAAAGAGGGTTGCTGTAGAGATCATTTCCGTTGGATAAAAGATATGGAAACTTCAAATTAAAAAGTATCAATGTATGTTGGTAAAATTCAGCCTTCGTGAATTCAACAAATAGATCAAAGTGATAGTCTTTGAATGATAATTAGTGTACTTGCATATTATGCACAACAATTAGATTTAATATTTGTCAGTCTTTTACCAAACAAATTAGTCAGCATAGAAATGTTAAAGATTGAGTTGAAGTTCCACCTCTGACAAACTTTAGACCAGCTTGATATACATAATGAAAGAACACAAATCTGTAATGAAGTAACTAGTTCGCAAAGATTAGGTCCTATCTAAAAAGGATTTATACAAGAAGAATTTCCAGTTAAGGTCACAAGGTGATATGAACGAAGGGGTAAAAACAGAATGAAGACCTCGCTAATTGTTGATTGGTTTGAAGATATTCTCTGTATCAATCTCAGCCTCCACAAATTCTGTCAATGATCCTTGAATAAAACAACTGAGGGCTTCTTCATAAGTAAATCTTGTACCAAATTTGAGCATGCTGAAAAAACATCCATTTAAAACTATTCATCTCTGTAGAAGTGAGAAGTTCTCTACAGAAGACCAGAGTTGACCATCTAAGAGGAATCATACAGAATAATAAGAGCTTGATAGCACCAACACATTCATCACTATTCTACTCGTTAAGCACACACCATCGAGGAGTTTGTCTGGTAAATCATTGTTTATCCTAGGTACAATGGTTAACATTGAAGCAGAGAAGATGGAGCATAGAGAAAAGAAACAAGCAAAGAAATTCAAGAGGATTATGTGGCATGCTCTGGTATCCTAACTAACATTCCTAGTCATCTTCTCTTCTGTTAAGGTTTTTGTTCGCCATACAATCCATGATATGGTCAGTATATATGACTTATGAATTGATTTAGAAGAGTCATGACCTAAAAGAAACTGTAAACCTTAATAATTGTATAAGGCCCTGAATCTCTGACAAAATCTAATTTGTCTAGTCCATTATTGCTCATAAATGAAAATTGTAAAGTTTAGAGATAAATCCAAATGCAATCTCAAAGCCTATGGGCCTGTAATATTGAGACATAGAAGATGGTAAAAAATAACAGCAAAAAGTTTGTAGTTAATATAGATAAGTCTAATTCTTTGTAAGCTCATTAATGCTTATAAGCATGAGTTTGATGTCTCAGTTGAGCATAGAATACCCTTCCAAAAGTGAGTGGAAGCAACGGGAAAGATGAATGAAGAAACTATCTTCTCTAGAACACCAAAAAATTTAAAATATTGAAAGTATAATAGTATGAACCTGTTCTAGATGGAAAACATAAAAAAGATAGTGCGTTCAAAATAAGTTGGTAACAATGCAGATTCTCACTAAGCATTTTTTTGTGAAACACAAATTTTGATTCTTTTTTATCTGTGATTGTTGCAAGAACATTTTTTTTCACGATCTTCTTTTCTCTTTTGTTTTTAGTATCCTACTATTTATACTCACTATTTCAAAGTGTAGATTCACCTTAAAGTAATTTGAACTAATGTTAGATAATGAAGTTCCTTGCTGTAGGCGAGATTACACTTTAGACTGGATCAAATGCAAGCTTCTCTTTTATGACATCTTGATGATTTTCTATAATCATGAACCAACTGCATAAGAATACAGCTATTCTTCAAGAAACTCAAACTTTGGGAACAAATCGTGGATAAATCAAATTTAATCCTAAACAGTATCCATCCTAAATCATTTCATGTACTGGATTTAGGTAGTTGAAGTCACAGTTAATAGAGCATTCACTCTTAGATTCAAGATATAAAACATGCATCTAACAGCTGGTTGATTGAATCAGCTATCTCCAGCAGGAATTATCTAGATAAAATGACAAATCCTCAAAGTGAACTGGTGAGAAACTCTAAACAATTCCCCTTCGACCAATTAATAAAGAATTAAAGGTACCAATTCATCCCCAATGTGCTTTGACTAGTTACGTCCTCAAACAGCAGCTTGATGCGCGGTCAACTTCAATTATCACCAAGGCAACTACACCACCAATAACACAACTCTTCGTCGTAATTTAAAATCTCTCGTACTAGATGCTAAAACCTAAAATACAATTTTGATGCACAAAGCAATCCATACGATGAAGAATCAACAATCAAGAGCAGTCACATATCAATCGGAAGTAAAAGAAACGGGCTTACAAATTCAGTGAGCTGTAAGATAACATAGGTCAGCGAGATCGAGATAAGTCATCACGAAAAAGACGAGAACCTGTAATCCTGCAGGAGAAGTCATCCCACCAGTCGCCACTCCCCTTAGGCGCGTCCGCCGTCGCCGCGGCGCGCTTGTTGGCCCTCTTCCTCTTCCTAAAGCCTCTGACGGGGCCCATGATCCCTCGAAGACGCCGCCTTCGCTGCCACCGCCGCGAGCCCGATGCAAAGGGGAGATCCACCGACACGGCGGAAATCAAGCGGGGAAAAGGCGGAGATGGCGGGCGGCTTAGCTGGCCGTGGAGGGAGATGAGGCACGCGAGGTGGGAAGGGGAGGGAGAATGCAGGGCGGGAGGTGGCGGAGCAGCATGCAGAGGAGAGTTGTAGTCGCCATGGCGATGGATGGATGATGGGTTTTGTGAAGGAATGGAAGGGACGCAACAAATGAGAGAGAGTGGTCTTTTGTATGGTACGAGAGAAGACTTTTGTTCTTTCTTTTTCTTTCCTAAATATGGAATTATTTATTACATGCCAAAAATCAAAATGTTGCCGGAAAAAATATCACAATGTATTCCACCTTAAAATTTATTTTTAAATTATTTTTTTACTTAATTAAGAAAAATGGTTATAAGATAACGTATATAAATAAATTTATATTATCAAACACAATAAACAATCAACCAAATTTAAAATATAAAAATATCAAACAAGCTTGAATTGATAATTTGATAATCTTTAAATGAACCAAACCAAACTTGAACAATTATTTCATTTTAGATTTGACTTAGTTTGACTTGGTTACCTAATCAAATAAATTTAAACACTATAAAATTTAGCTTAACTTGATTTGTTTATGACCCTAATTATTTTATCCAAAATTATTATTATAATATAATTAATTTTAATAAATTAAAATAATTTTAAATAATATTAAAGTAATTTTAATTAATATTGCATGACTTTAACTAACATCAGAGTAGTTTATCAATATTTATGAGGATATTTATTTTACAATGTAATACTTTTTTAATGATAACGAAATTTTATAAAATCACTACTAGCTCGACCATAATTTTATAAGTGATGGTGTCCTTTTGCTTGCTCGGGCTCTTCCTCCCCAGAAGTTAGATCGCCTCTCAAATATTCGAGATCCAACGACCTAAGAATTGAAGTAACACGAGTTAGGGTTGGCCGACTCTATCGGCACAACCACTCCAACGTTCAAGTTAGTCACCAGTGAAAGATATTTAAGCTTTGTAGACATATAAAGCTAGAAGAAAAAGAAAAAGCAAATTGGAAATGAGAAAGCTTCATGTACAAGAGTTGTCTTCGCGCGTAAAAAGAAAACCATCCCTCACATTCTCTTTCTCTGATGCCTATATAACCAGTGAAAACAAAATCTCCATGAAGGATGTCACACACTTCGTTATTATCATGACGGAGGTTGGTTAAGGGATCAGATTTGACCACCGTTATAGACATTTCCTTGTAATGGTCACGTGTCCGTCAACCATTTGTCTATCTTGTGATTAGGGAACCATATCGACCATCGATATAGATATTTCCTTATAATATGACCACGTGTTCATTAACCATTGGCTTGCTATGATATAAAGAGATCAGATCCGACTACGATTAACGTATCCCTGAGTGAACATTAGTGTTCGGGCATACTGATATGCTTTATTACTTGCGCTTGTAGTTTGGAGATGCTCAAGGTGCTCAGAAACTCCCACTAGTTGGTGCCCGGGGATGCCAACTTCTGGTCCCCAGGGATGCCCTTTTGAAGTCGCTCGCTAGTGTTCAGATATCAAATTCTGGTAGTCAGGGTTGTCCCTTAGATGATGTCAGTTGGTATTCAAGAATCGAGTTTGACCAGTGAAGTGCTTGGGGACATAAAATGTCAAGGAATTAAGTTTGATTGATGGAGTGTTCGGGGATGTAAAGTATTCGGTAATCAAGCTTGACCGATAGAGTACTCGGGGATGTAAAGTGTCCAGAAATCAAGCCCGACCAATAGAGTGTTCAAAAGGTAAAATGTTTGGGACTCATGACGGGCTGATCGAGCAAAGAGACTGGCCCGCCAAAAAATGATCCAAGTACCATCATATATCTCTCCTTCAAGTCGGGCTGAGGAGAGAAGTGGAATGAAGCTCGATTAAGTATGTGCCACCTTCTATTTTCACGTGCCACTTTAGCTAACCTCCTCCTCTTAAACCAACCTCTTCGCTCTGTATCACATGTCCCCCTTCAAGTCAGATTGAGGAGTAATGTCGAATGAAACCCGATTAGATAAAACTAATAATAAGACAGAGTAAAAAATACTTCCCTTTGAGTGAGAAATTAAGAAGACCAGATCCATCCGGAGAGATAAGGCCAAAATGAGTAAATAACCCGACCACTTGAAGTAATATTGAGATGATAAGAGGAGCCCCAAGGCATAGTTGAGTTGGTTACTATGGGGCAGACTTGCTAAAGTAGACAAGAGTCAAATCTCGATGAAACCGAGGCAATGCCCTCCCTCATAGTGGTCAGCTGTAGCTTCTTGATTTACCTCCTCACAGATGGTCGTGGGGCCGATCGTGTGGAGCTACTCGGGTGGCGAATTTTACCTTCTGTTAAAGAGATGATAAGAGGAACCAATAAATTATAATCACCCAGGAATGTCGTCAATAGTTTTTGAGAAGATAAATTACTCATTTTCACCCTGGAGTAATAATGAAAAAGATTAATAAAATAAGAAGTCCACCCCCAACTAGGGAATGTTGTTGAGTGAAATAAGAATATAAACAGATATTATTCTTTCGAGTAAAACCTGTTTGGGTAAATAATTGAGGAATTCTGAAGAGACCAAACAATTGATCTGGGATATTATCAAAAGATGTCAATAGAGTAAAAAACACTAAGTCTCATTTGGAGACATAATTTAAAAAATCTGATAAGCCTAGAAAAATGATTCTTGCCCAGGATAATCAATAAGCAATACAACCCAGGGTTGTGCTAGAGTAGTACAAGTTAGAGACTATTATGAAATAGGGGTTGTTATAGCTTGCCCGAATGCTTGTAGCATATACGTAGCACTTTGGTTGTTATAATTGGTCCAGAGGCGACAATAAGTTATCTAGCTTATAGATTATTATAGTTTACGAGGAGGCTGTGAGAATATATTTAGCTCATAGACTATTATAGTATATTCGGGGATGTTAGAAGATATATAGCGTATAGGATATTATAAGATGGACCAGAGGTGAAAGTAAATTATTAGCACATGGACTGTTATAGTTTGTTAGAGGCAAAGATAATATATTTAGCTCATATGCTATTATAGTATGCCCGGGGGCTGTTATAGTGTGCTCGAGGGGTTGTTAGAACATATTATAGCGTATAGACCATTATAAATTGGCTCGGAGGCAAAAGTAGTATACCAAGCTATACAATAAGTTTTCCCGAAGGCTATTAAGATATATTTAGCCAATGAGTTGTTGTAGTGGGCCCGAAGGTCGTTAAATGATGTCCTAGGGTAGGGGCAGCCAGATTCAAAATTACTTAGGTTAACCATCAATTCTAATTGATATAAAAAATTAATTAATTTAAAAATATAAATAAAATAAAAAAGTATGTGAATATTAATTTTTCAAAAATATGAAACAAAAGTATTAATGTTCAATACATCCAAAAGAATAGAGCAAAAATATTGTGCTCTTTGATTTTTCTTAGACTCAAACTCATTAATTATTATGTCATTATTAATTGTTCAACCAACTCTTGTTCAATATAGATGACCATAGAATCTGTTAAAAATTCTTCTTCTATCTTGTTATGAAGAGCTATTTTAATAAGTTTCATGGTTGAAAATGCTCGTTCTGTTGTTGTTGTAGAGACAAAAAGAGTTAAACAAAATGAATCAACCTGCTTTTGAGGAGTTAGGATTAGATTTCTCCTTAAAGAGTGTAACCGCCTTTTGGAGAGACTTAACCTGGACGGTGAACTTAGCAAGTTTACTAGACAAGCAATAGATTATAGAATATAAATTTCAATTAAATTATTATTTACATTGGGGTTAAGGTCTTTTGAATCGAATACGGATTCATGGCTTGACTCGGACTCAACTTTGGATTTGGTGTTGGGTTCGGACTTAGTCTTGGCTAGTTGCTCTCGTACCAATGGCTCCAGGAAACTTGTGTTCTCTTCCTTGTCTGAGTCTTTTGAGGAAGACTCGTCTCACATCGCCTTCAATGCCTTATTCGTTTGACCTGCAAGAAGTGCAATACGTCTTTCGGCCGGATTGACGTTAGTCTATTCATGGAGTTCAAACTCAGCAAATAATTCATCTAATTTTATTTGTGAAAGGACTAGAAATCTTGTAAGCATCAACTATTGATGCCCATAAGGTGTTCCACGAGAACACTTTCAAAGCGTACCTTATTATATCGTGGTTCTCTATTGGTTATCCTATGACATGTAGACCATTTAGTAGATCTTAGATCCTCGTGTGAAGCCCACTTGCGGATTCACTATCCTGTATTTTTATATTATATAATTTATTAAGTAGTAAGTCATGCTTACTTACCTTAGTATCTGTTATCCCTTCGTGTAGCTCAATGAGCTTATCTCATAAGTCCTTTGCGCTTATGAAGGGACCCACTCTGTTAAGCTCTTCCTTGGTGAGGCCGTATTACAAGGTTTGCATAGCTTTGGCGTCAGCCTCAATCTTGCATTTTGTGACGTTGTCCTACTTCTCGCATGATTGTGGGATATCATCTGCGTCAATCGAGAGGATGAAGCCGGTCTGGATCACTATCCACATCTCCACTTAAGTCTTTAAGTGGTACTCCATTCTTCCCTTCCAGTACATGAAATCTTCATCGAAGAAAAGAAGAGGTCTTGCGGTGCTGTAGCCTTCTTGATCGGGCATTAAAAAAAATCTCGCATAAACAATAAATGACAAGAATATTCCAAGACTTAATTTTGGATTAGTAATACGAAAAAAATTTAAAAAATATAAAGCGATAGAAAACTTGCTTGATTAGTGGTTGCACTAATTTCAAGCATCCCTCGCTCTGATACCGATTGCAGGATCGAAAGTGAATGTTAGAGGGGGTGAATAAAGCACTTGTCGCTTTTTCATGTATTTGTAAAACTTCATAAATCGAGTATTTGATACACAATGGAAGATGTAATCATACACAAAATTGACACATTTATTTTACTTAGTTCACAGCCACTGGCTGCTACTCCAAGGCCCACGGTCCTTGATCGTTTACGATGGACAATCCACTATAAAATCCTTTCTCAAACGAGAAAGAGTTTCGCCTTTACACAAAAATATAGGATCGACAAACCTTTACCATCCTAATAATGTAAGTACAAAATATAAGGAAAAATAAATATTAAATTTACCGACAATGAATGTAAGAAGTTCGTGTAGTTGTTAGTGCAACTTCTCAGTATTTCGACGATGTCTCGGGTGTTTCGGTCGCGCACAGAATGGATGTCGAGGTAGAGTAAATAGATGCCTTAGGGTTTCCCCTCGCAACCGCTTTTATGACCTGATCCAAGCGTCTAGAACTCCTTTTGGGCGCCTCCATATTGTCTCGTCGATTTACTCTCGACGCTGACTTAATATTTTCGGGCGCCTGTTTCCTTTCCGGGGCGCTTGGAATGTTGATGTGGAGGTTGTCAGATCATCTTTGACTCCGTCGTGTCTTATACATCTCCGGGCGTCTGGAGCCTTCCAGGAGCTTGGAAGCTGAGGTATCTCTAACCACTTCTGGTTCGCCACCTCATTTGCCTTGCTGGCCCGATCAGTTGAGATCCGGGTGCCTGGATTCCTTCTGGGCGCTTGGATTGTCTGGTCGCCTAGATTCAATAGGGGTTCCCGGAACTCGAAGTTTCGGTCCCTCAATTTTTTGCATCACAGAGTTAGTGAAAAACATATATAACAAGAAATTGATAGTTTACCAACTGTCTAGTCTTGAGTCTTGACTTTTAGGTTCTAATAAAATTCTAGGTTAGACTGATGCCTACTATTCTCTTCAAAGGAACACATCTGATCCCTTTGCCAACCATCCGATCCTCCAGACGTAGTTGGACTTTTACTCGGCATTCGATCCTCGACCCCCAGGACTTTCCTCCGATGTCTGATCCTCACCGACCCATTGATCTGTTAGATGTCCGGTCTACTGACCCGCCTAAACTTCCTGTCTGATGTTTTGATCTGCTAAGCTTTCATGTCCAGTCCTCCTAACTAGGACTTCATTGCCCAGTCTTCTAGACTAGGACTTCTTTGTCCAGTCCTCTAAACTAGGACTTTCTTACTTAGCCTTAATTAGAACTTTCTCTGTGCCACCTGCACACTCATTTCAACTCGTTCGTACACACCACAAGTTTAACTTGTACTCTTTGTCATGATCAAAATGTCAGTTCGATTATATGGTGTTCCTTGCACCAATATTACCCATTTAGAGAAGTAGTCAATCACTACTAGGAGGACTTTTTTCTAAGCGGTACCGAACGAGAAATGTCCTACTATATCCATTCTCCATTGATGAAAAGGACAAACAACTGTTGCAGAGTTCATCAACTCATAGCAAGTTTGCTAGTTATGGTGTCGTTTTGCAACTTTCACAAGCTTTTACCAACCGTATAACATCTTTCTTCAAGGTGGGCCAGAAGTATCCAACCAATAGTGCTTGTCGGGCAAGCGAATGACCTTCCATATGACTTCCACATGATCCTTCATAGATCTCTCTTAGGATGCACTCCGCCTCTTGCTTTCCCAAACATCATAATAATGAACTCATATTAGATCTCTTAGATAAAATATCTTCAAGGACACAAAATTGAGTGACACAATGTTTGAGTTGTCTAGCCTTTATGGGATCCTTAGGTAGCTTTTCCTCTTAGAAGAATGCTAGAAATAATGTTTCCCAATCACATATTATTGGTTCTGGGTTGACTTCAATTTGCAACATCAACTCTACTTGTGACACTACTTCCCAAGTTGTCCAATCCCCTGAATTAGCCAGTCGAGCTAATTCATTGGCTCGGGTGTTCTCTGATCGAGATATTTATTTCACTAGAACTCCATGAAATACTCTTTGGCCCTTTCCACAGTTTCATAATATTTATGACGCTTATCATCTTTAATCTCAAAGGTTCCATTAACTTGCTTCAAGTTGGGAATCCATATTAATCAGTACTCACTCGGCTCCAACATTTTGAGTGGCTCATTGAGCGGTCAACAAAGCCTCATACTCAATTTCATTATTTGATATCCTAAAAGTAAGTGTAACAACCAATTTCACTTTCTCACCCTGGGAGAGATTAGAACCACACCTACTCCACTACCTTCACTATTGGATGAACCATTTGTTTAGATTCAACCAAGAAATCTGTTAGTGCTTGTGCTTTAATGGAAGGACAAAGCTGATATTTTTTATCATATTCACTAAGCTTGGTGACCAATTTTATAAGTTGTCCAGTGGCTTCTAGGTGGGTAAGGATTCGTCCAAGTGATGTATTTGTAAAACGACAATTGGATGTGATAAGAAATAAGAGCGTAAACGTTGAATAGTTAAGGTCAACTCAATTGTTAGCTTTTTGAGACCAGTGTAATAAATTTTTGGACCTTTGAATAGATAACTGGCATAATACATAGGATATTGCTCCCTTGATCTTGCTTAACTAGCACCGAGCATATAGCTATCTCTAATAAGGATAAATACACTAATAATTTCTCACCCGAGTGAGGCTTCGTTAGAATTGGTAGCTTAGCCATATATTCCTTTCAGCTCCTAGAAGGCTCTATCACAATGCTTGCCACATTGAAATCGAGCGACTTTTGAAGAATCTTATAAAAGGGAAGGCTTCTATTTGCCGATTGAGAGATGAAACATAATAAGATCGTGATTTGTTTGATGAGCCTTTGAACTTCACGTAAATTTTGAGGAGGTCACATCTATCAGATCGCTTCGATCTTTTCAAGATTTGCTTTAATTTCTTGCTCGGTCGCCATATAATCAAGAAAATGCCTTTAGTGACCCCGAAGGTATATTTCTCCAAGTTGAGCTTCATGTGGTATTTTGGCAAGATAGCGAATGTTTGCTCCAGATCAGATACTAAGTCACCTGCACTTAAGGACTTGATCAATATATCATTAACATATACCTCAACGTTCCATCTTGGCTGCTCGACGAAGACCTTGTCCATCAATCTTTGATACGTTGCTCCCATGTTCTTCAATCCAAACGACATGACTGTGTAGCAAAAAAGTCATTAGCCGTGATGAAGTTGACTTTGTTATGATCTACCTTGGCTAAGGAAATTTGATGATATCCTTGATACACATCTATCATAGAAATGTACTAATGTCTGACTTGTTGGGTCCAAAAGGATGTCTGTATCTCCACAATGACATGATATTGTCCACTTTGGGCCTAAGCCCTCATGGCTT
>JBBMKF010423092.1:0-13797 GCA_037834155.1 Curcuma caesia
TAATAGATATTCACAAAAGAGCTTATATGAAGGATCTTTAGCTCTAACCACCCATTTTGTTTTTTTGAATCAGATTCATAAATGGAAGCAATGGGAGGAATCTATCCAACAAGAAACCCAAGAAAATGGTATGCTTTGGGCCTTCAGTTTCATATTAGCTTAATGTGGTAGTCAGATGCAAGACTCACTTTGTCTGCTTGTCAAAGCATACTAGTTGCTGATCTTTTCATCTTTAGATGTAGCTCCAAAAAGGGCACTGCATGTGAATCAATTTCAATTTATCAGAGACCGCTTTCAGGGTATTGGTGCAAACTCAGTGATCATGAGTTGGTTGGTACGTTTGGATCATACCTTGGAACATACTTTAGATTGAATTGTGTATTTGTCATGTATTCCTTACTTAGGACTCATTTTATATATTTCTTGCTAGCTGAATTATAATATATATATATATATATAATATTTGTTGAACTTGGGACATTGAGGCTGCAAATCTGAAATGACACTTTCTTTTGTTCTGAAAACTGAGTGTGGGTTTTATCTTAGGTCTCCAACAATGCATGCAGTAACTAAAATGTAAATACAACCATCTAAATTTCCTTAAGCTGCAACTCTGGACTTTCTACTATGAGTGGTATCAATCTTTTTTTTGTCTTCTTTGAGCACAAAAATCTACTCATGTTAAGTAGACATATTCTTGTACTTGGATTTGCTCCATTTGATTCAGTGTTCTCAGCTACTCTTCTGTAGTTGCGTTACATGGTATCATATGTAAGATTCTTCCAGAGCCCTTTCGCTGAGGTGTAAAACCTTCTTCAAATGTGCCAATCCTTCAAATTTCTTCAAACATTGAAGTTCACTTTTTCTTTAAATCAAAATTTATTCTATTTTAAGTGCTTGGGATTTTAACATCTTCTACCAACAATTGGAAGTCAGACTATCCAAACAAACTTGAAGGTGATCTTATGATTCATCTAAGAAAACTAGCAGCAACCTCGTAATAAACTTGAAGGTGATTCTATGATTCATCTAAGAAACTAGCATTAACTTTTGATACGCAAACCCAATTTTTCTATGAATTATAATAAGATCTAAACTTATTATAATTTCTTTGTATATTATATATATGAGGATTTTTCACTTTAAGTAACTATCAGTTTCTCTGGAAGATACTCCTAACACACATTTGAGAATGGCAGTATGACTCCATTTAGCTTGGTCATTGTTGCAGTCACAATCTTCTTTCTTTTGCTTATAATTTAAAAATGAATATGATATCTTGTGTCTTGAAGCTGAAGCATTCATTAATCATCTGACCAGAAGATATGTGAAATAATACTCCTTTTGATTTTTGCAGCATTCATTTGTCAAACAATTTTATGGGTCGGTCACAAAATCTGATTATACCACCATGAGGCTGGGTTTCATTATGGTAAACAATATTCTCCCAAAGTTAATAGTTCATTATATTTTTGTTGCATGGTGTTCACATTAAAAAGAGTTAATCACTAATCTAAATCTGTATGGTTGTGCCTAGCTGATTTTGGAATTACACATGTTGTCTATTAATATTTGAATCCTCTTCCATTTCTAGACTCATTGCAAATCCTATCCAAAGTTTGACTTCCACAAGAATATAATTCGGACACTTCATCGTTGACCACTAGCTCTTCTTCACCCTTGACCATGAGGCAACTACATCATCAATTGCGAGCCCTCTCCATCTCTGCCATTATCTATGTACCGCCCTTTGGCCTCAACCTTTGCTCTCCATTTCAACTGCAAGTTCCCTCCATCTTCCATCATCTGTGAGCTTCTTTGTGGGGAAGAGGCTGTGGCAGAGAAGGAACAATATTTTTCCCCTAGACGTATAGTAGTACCTTTCTGTGTAAAACTTTTCCTTGTAAAATTTTTCATAGAAAATATCTTACATAGATACAATATTTTATGTGAAACAAATGGATCTTTGGTGAGAGCCACAAGTAGTTGACTATTGCTACACTAACTTTTTGTTAGTATCTAGTAATCTTAACTTTATTTGTGCACCTGCAGCTGCTGCTTGCTATTGGCACTAAACTGGAGCATGTGATTACCCAGTTGGCTCATGGGGTCGCTGAAAAACATTCTGCTATTTTAGGAGATTTGGTCGTCGACCCATCTGATGATCACTTCTGGTTCCACCAACCAGGAATTGTCTTGTACTTGATACACTTTATCCTGTTTCAAAATGCCTTTGAGATGGCATTTTTGTTCTGGATCTTTGTAAGCAGCCTTTACAATCCACTTCATGCATGGTAAAGAAGAGAAAGTAACAGATTAATATTGCCATGCAGGCCACACATGGCTTCAATTCATGCATCACGGATGCAGTCAGTTTTATAGTCCCCAGACTCGTCATCGGGTAGGTCAAAGTGTCTAATTTTTTACGCTTCGAACTCGATACATGAGTGTCATTGTTTCTGGTTCTAAATCCTGATATATATATATATATATTATGTAGGGTCATAATTCAACTCCTCTGCAGCTACAGCACACTGCCGCTCTATGCTATTGTCACCCAGGTAATAAATATACACTTGATACCCTTGTTCTGATCAAGTAGATTGATACTATAACTGAAACTTCTGTTCCTGTTAAAGATGGGGAGTTACTACAAGAAAACTATATTCAATGAACATGTGCAAGAGGGGCTTCTAGGTTGGCTTCAAAATGTAAAGAGGCGCAAGGGTCGAAAGGCAGGCAATGTGCTTGCCGAAACAAACAAAAGTGAGAATGAATCTTTGAGGCAGGTTGAGATGGAAAGGCAGGACGAACAAAGGGCAGTGTCGGACCTGGAAGAAGGAAGAGTTGGAGTTAACTAGATCAAATAGTCTAGCATATATTCTCGTTGTATCGGTACAAATCAAACGAAAGCTCAACTGCTCTAGTGGAGTTTTCAAGTTAGAGTTATCATTTTGAGATTAGAGAATTGATATATAGTGTTCTAGAACAAGTGAGATTAGAAATTGATAGAATAGTTTGTGCAATGCTAAAATATTTGTGTACAATAATCGATTTATCTCCTATGAACCAATTACACTATTATAACATTATATAAGGAGTAGTTTTCTCATTCAAGTAGCTTTAAATCTCGTCTGTGATTGTTTTGTTATAAAATGTGTTGCTAAAAGTTAAGAATTGTTACAGGTGCCATCAAAATGTGAGGAGAAAAATCAAAGTAAAATAATAAAGTAGAGTTATCAAAGTTTTAACTGCTAACACTCCCATTTCGTCGAGCAAGTTGTGAACATATATAGACTAAATTAGACACATTTGCTCCGATTGAATGCAAAAGTGAGGAGGATTCAATAGGGGTTTCACTGGTCGAATTTGAAGAGGAATGAGAAGCTCCAGGTGCTGAAGAACCGACGACGATGATAGAGTTCAGGAGGAGTTAAGCGAGGATTAGGGGTTTTGAGCACTTGTTGATGGGAAATAGATTGTTCAGGATTGGCTACTTAGTGTGTGATCCCAAATCTCTTCAGTAAAAAGTGAAATCCGTCACTTCAATGGTCTTACATGGTCGGTCCCATGACCATCCATGAGGAGATAAATCAAAAAATTATAATTGATCAGATGAAGAAAAATATTATCTCGACTTCCCTAAGATATAATCCTAAATCCTAATTCTTAGTGATGTATGAAATGTAGGATTGAAGGAAAGCGAATAACTGAAGAAACACATTTATTAATTATAAGCAAAAATTCAAATGAGAATAAATTAAAAAAACCTCAAATGAGCACTATTTTTTTATTCATATTATCAAAAGAATACTCCTCTTTTAAAATTTACTAAAATAATATCACATCCATAATTTGATATGTGAAATACCTCTTTATGCTTTTTACTTCATAACATTTGTGATTAAAATTAAACCACTTTAAAATAATTTAATCAAAAATGCATGCAACGTTTAAATAGTATATCGCTAAAATGGAGTAATTGTCACTAGTGCAATTTTGACTCAATTTTAATTAAAACTGCTCTCTTTTGCATATAGTGGAATCCGCCCCCACACGATCGGCCCCACAATCATATATAAAAAAGTAAATCAAGAAACTGCAATTTTAATTAAAACTGCTCTCTTTTGCATAAGGTGGAATCTGCCCCACACGATCGGCCCTACGATCATCTATGAAAAGGTAAATCGAGAAACTATAATTGATCACGACGGAGGATATTGCTTGGCTTCGTCGAGATTCGAACCCTTGCTTTCTTCTGCAAGTCTAATCTATTGTAACCAACTCAGTTATGCCTCGGGAGCAATTAAAATTGCTCTCGATAAAGTACACAGCGACATTTTGGATATCAAACTACATGTAAGACATTGTTTTAATAATTTTTTAAAAAGAATTTTTTAAATGATACGGATAATCAGGAGTGTTCTTTTCATTCTTAGCCTTAATTATATGAATATTCTTTTGATAAAGAAGAAAATATTTTTTAAAGAAAAGGACCAAAGTTAATAGAAAATAGGAAGCTATTAACTTCATATTATATATACATACACTGAGTGGCTGTACTTCATGGTTTTATTATTTAATCATCAATTCATGTTTGTTTCAATTATTTGAGATCGGCTAGAAGAATGTTATCAATACTAATTACTTTTGCCTCATTTAGTGAGTCCAATCAATCATTCTTCCATCAGAAAAGGTTCTCAAGAACTACAACTTATACTACCAAAGACAAAGGAAATACGATAACTCATAAGGTACCTCGAAAATTTTAAAGGTTGTACTATTCAAAGAAATTTATAGGTTCTGAAGCAAAAAATGCTGCTTGACTTGAGCTGCATGAAGAAAACTCAAATTGATCTTGAGTGCCAAGTAGCAAGGCTCCATAATGAAAACTGATCATGACTAAAATGCAGCACTTTATTCATTCTTCAGCAGCACTAGCAGCGCTTAGATCGACGCTGAGATTGAGAGTCTGTAGAGGAAGGGAATAAAAAGGATTCTAAGAACTTGTTCAATAGAACAATAATGAAACATATAAAAGACTTCAAAAAACTGGAGGAGTGGATTAAGACGAGATCATGCATCAAAAAGGGAAATATGCAATAATGAGCTATCTAAACAGAAGTGTGTATCACTAGAATGCAACTTTTTTGATAGAACAGAGGATTCGCTGCTTAAACAACCAATTTATTTATCCTCAGGAGAACACGCAAACGTATCATGGAAAATGTTAACGTGAGAAATAGCAAAACTGTAGAGTAATTTTGAAGAGGCAAAATAATTCTCTGATTAGTATGCCAAGCATCATGGGAGGAGTGTGTTGGGGGAAATCAACTTTTGTGAGCATCATTTTAAAAGTATTACCTTTCCGGTGATCGCAGTGTACATAGTAAGCACGTCCATCACAGTCGATTCAAAGTGGGTGGTTGGATCGTAACTCTACAGTTGATGGACTTGGTCAACCAACATGAATTAAGAATGTCTCACAGAACCAGGAATTGTCAAAAACACTTACAGTTGAGATGAAGCAATGATCAACTGATGGATCATTGGTAGGCTCGTATCTATCATAAGTCTCAAAGAATATCTCATCTACTGGTCCAAGAAGATCAATCCCAGGCTTCAGTTCCACCTCTGGCTTGTCAGTCTCAGCTTCTGTCAACACAAAGGCAATAAACTTCCCTTTGGGGGCAACGTTGTGTGAGTAAGAACAGCAAAAAAGGTACCTGTCGATCCAAAAGAAATGACAATAATGATAAGTCGTGCATATACAAATGCATAATGGAAGTAGCAAAAATGGCCTGAAAGAAAAGAGAGCATCTAACAAAGATCCGATACTCACATGTCAGACTTGCGTCCAAGTTGTTTTTGTGGCAATATAACCTGCACCGAGTGGGACTCATTGGTATTTGGAATCGGATGGCTCATAATAGCAATAGCCCTCGCAACCTTTCCCACCTTCTGAACCTGTCAATCAAAAGCCACTTATGATGTTGCATGATTTGAGCTTTTATTCCATGATTACAGTTGTGATGGATCTACCTCAACAAGGAATCATGTGCTTTTCAACATGAATTAAAGAAAATTTACCTTATTTGGCAAGTAGGAAGGATCACACACAACTTTCTTGCATCGAGCTGTTTCTCCTTCTGAAGTCACACCACAAGCTTTCCCTTCGGAATCAAATTCAACCTGAAAACAGTACATTGAGCTATGACAGAAAAAGCAGAATAATCCAGGCATGAAATGCTATAGCAATGAAGATAACCATATCTACTTTTTATACGGATTTACATCAAGGCAATGATGAAAAGGAGATGCCAAAAATTATACCTTGCAATCAGGTTTATTCAACATATATGTCCCACCATAAACAGCACTAAGACGTGCAAAAGCCTGTAATTTCAGAGAAATTTAAGGATTATTAGAAAAATCTTAAAAGAAAAAAAATCAAAGAGTTATGACTAACCTGGGGTAGCTCTCCTAAACCATATAAAGGATATATGTAGGGTGAGCCTCCTTGAAAACGCAGAAGAGACTCAGCATACAGCTAGTACAAATATATGTTAATTTGTCATAAATTAATGGAGAAAGAAATAATATCTGACATAGAGAAATCCATAACAAGTTCAATTACTTTCATCCTTTTCACAGTATCTAGTGCAGGTTCATTTAGATAACGATCATCCCTATGAAGGGCCAAAGCATGGCCAATGAAATCAACTGTGTTGTCATCCAAACCGTATTTTCTGAATAGCATAGAGAAATTTTAATTAGTTTTTAGCAAGCTGACTGGGTCAATTGTTATGATAAAATCAGGAAAAATAAAGGTGCTAAGGCACCAACATGAAAGCCATCTCTGCAACAAAGAGACAGTAAATCAATAATTTCTTAATCAGCGGAAATAATGATCTAGATAGCAGACCTAAATTTATTGGAAGACAGACCTATGTATTAAAATGAATATATTCTGAAAATGGTAAGCACTAATGATCAGGAAACAGTCTAGTCATTCACATTCCACCTTCCTAAGAGACTGAATATTTTAAATATGGGCTTCTCTCTTCAACTCGAGCACTTGGATTATCTGCATGCATCCTGCCAAATAGCAAATGAAATTCCAAGTTCTGCCCTTAATCATTACTCAACCATTATTGGTGGGGAAGGAACTTTATATTTGTCTGCACAGTTCGAGCATTCCTAGTAATAGTACAAGAACCCCACCTTCACTATTCTTTCTTCATTGTATGCAACTCCAAAAGCTGCTACTTTGAATGGAGAGTTGCCACTGGTCAATGATGTTATTAGCATTATGCTACTTTCTGAGGTTTATGTTTATGATACAAAAATTCAGTTTATTTTCATTCATAAGAAACCATATGGACTAGTACATAAAAATTGATGACAAGTACGATCCTTCTTGTCAAGAGAACCTAACATTTTAATATGTACTTTGAGAAGAAAGTATGTTGTATTCAGAAAAAGATTTTAAGATTGCCACTTAAGGTCCTAAACCTCCTTATAATATGTACACACATATAGGATGAAGAAAATGTTGTTTAAAGATTTCAGAATCAGCGTCCAGTCTCATGTAAAAAAGAATATTCATGTGACAATCTAACATAAATCTATTTATCAGAAGATGCATATCTGAATACAAGATTACTGAAATCCACATCCAATAAATGCTTAAATCACATTAAGCAAGGATATTTTCCTTAATATTATTATTAAATAGAGAAGATAGAAAGACTTTAGCATGCTATGTAATTGTGTTAGTTTTTACACAATATGATAAAATTACAAGGAATTTTTTGGATCTAACTAATCGAGTCTAAAAGAATGGATACCCACGAGATCAGTTCTTTCATTGTTACTCTTGTCAGGTCCAATCCTTCATGTGTTTTTGGATCACTCTCATTATAGTTTTGCACATAGATGAAGAATTTCCGAGCTCGACGTTTTTCAAATAAGCCCATTAATGGTGATTTCAGTGCTTCCATATCATTGGCAGGAACCTTGTGAACCTGTTACAATATAAAGGTGAAGAAATAACTAGGCCTAAGCATTCTGAGCTACCAAAAAGTTTGACACAGTGCAACTTATTGAAAATAAATTAAGGAAGGCAATCAATACCTTTCCTTTATTAAAGACGTAGCTTCCATCTACAGCTTTGAAAGACAGATATTTTGTAACATCAGTATGTATCAGTGTGCGTACTAAAGTGCCATTAGCCATCATAAACTAATCAACCACAAAGAACACAAATTAGCATGTGAAGATTGAGATTTCTGGAGAGATACTTGTAAAGAGAAATTCGTCAAACAGTCTAAAACATTCTTATGTATAAAAAAAAAACACCAAAACATTTTTTTTATTATAGTACAGATTGTTCAACTGTGAATTAATTAACTTCATGGGACTAGAGACCTTGAAATTACTAGAAATGACGAGATGAAAATTAAGAGGTCATATCAATACGCATTTGAACAATTGTGATGTATTTATCATAATAGTAACACATAATTTCCCTGTAATATCCAAACAAAGGAATTTTTAAGCCAACACTAAACTCTATAGTTATCAATAATACCAAAGCATCAGAAACAAACAACAACGAGAACCTTTGGAATCATGTCAACATTGTAATTTCTGCTGGGACCCAGACTTGATGGAGGCGTATCACTACCCCTGAACCTTTTCCATAACTGCAAAAGAAAATGAAATTTTGGTAAGCACAAGGAAATTATTGGTGTCTAATGATCTATTACATCTCATGACTTGTAACTTAAGTTAAGAATAAGCATTGCCATAATGATCAAATGACAAACAGTACATAGAATCTCTTATGTAGGATTTTATTGAAAGACATTTTCATCTATCAGGGAATTGTAGGGCATGAGAGGCATGTAACTTCTTATTCACTAATACTTTCCAATAAGCATAATACCATAACATGAGTGCTGAGAAACAACATTTTTGGCGTATTTAAGCATCTCTAAGTGTTGTTTAAACTAAACACCTATTTTTAGCAACTCCAAATTCTTACTTGGATGAGATTGAGTGAGCTTGACTCTCCTCCATAGTAATCATTCCTATCCATATGAAGAACCTAACAATAGACAGAAGTGAATTTCTTTTAGCAGAATGATAAAAATATTTCTAGCAAAATAACAAAATATTGCTAACAAGAAAATAATATAGAGTTTTCACATGTTTTTCCTCAGAAAAAAATCCACATACATACACTACTAGTCTATTGACAGAAGCTAGGATTTGTATTATCTGAATGAAGTATTAAACAAACCACCACTTATGCCAGATGTTTCTTTTCATAACATCGGACCTAGGAATCAAATAATTGCACTTGTTAAATAAAAAGCACTAGTGGAATAATCAAGTTTTTTACTCAGGGTCTTCTTTTGACATCTGATCTTGGATTTCTTAAGAACTAAAACACATGTCAATATATTAGCTTTGATACTTATGAAACCAAAAGGGAAAAATCCACATGATAAATATATAGCTCAGTATAATCTAATTGAATCGGGTACAACTATCACGAAGTGTATGAAAACTAACAAAAGGTTTGGTAAAGAATATTTGCACAAGGGAAAATTCCCTCTATTTTTCCATAGATATTGAAGAAAAAAAATCAAAATCATTGAACATATGATATAATGTGTGGAAAAAAAAAACTCCTAGGCTGTGCCTAGTGGAATGGACTACCATACCTTCTGGCTTAAGAGAACTAGATTGTGGTCAATGGGTAGTATATTCCCATTTATTTGTTAAACAACAAGAACAAAGTTATCAACAAACTTCCCTTTAAAATGTCATAATAAAAAAAATCTCAATGTTGTACCCAAAAGGAGATTGCCCCTATTTAAAGCACAACAAATCTAAGTATAACATTCTCATGCATTTGCATCTAAGCAGAAACTTTCTAAGAGGAATGAAAGAAGCTGGCATTTTAGAGACGCACATTTCCATATGCCAACATCCCATTCGTTACACCCACTCAAATATTTCATTTTCAAGCCACGTCCAAAAATGATAGAGAACTGATTAAAGAGTAAAAATTTGACAATATAAAAGCCCAAAAAATGAGTCGATGATCAGAATTCAAGTCAAAACAGAATATAATAACAATAACAAATCAAAGTATTGAATTGTAAACAGTTTATGCCAAGAAAGGGTAGAATTAAATATGAAAAAATGTTCTTTGATTGCTCCAACAGAAATAGAAAAAAGACAATACTGAACTAACGGCACATCTTTCCAATTCGTAGGAAATAATCAGGAAGCAATTGTGTTGAATGCAAGTGTTAGTATGACTAAGACTGGAATGAACAACACTGCACCGAAATCACAATAACATTGCCTTTTGCTAGCAGTATCTAGTCCGATCAAAAAACCAGTTTACCAAGTCAAACTTCAAATTATGGTAACACTGGACATATTTTCTTCAAACATAAGACAAACAATATCCCTTGAAGACATTCTTAAACAAGACTTCCAGATCAAACAGCAAAATAACATATGAAAACACTGAGATCCAATCTTCAAGGTATGCTCATTCAAAATAAAAGAAAGACGATTGTTTATTGACGAATACGCAACATGAGTGCAAAAAGTACAAAGATGACGACGATCAGAAAACAGGAAATGCAAGGCAGAATTTTGATGACATAAACGGGTCGCTAGCGAGAGAATGAGCGCGACGAGGATTACAAACACCAGATCCAACCGATCCCTGGAAAGGCAATGACATGGGAGGGAGGGGGAGAAAAGGAGAGACCTTGAGGCGATCGACGGAGAGGAGGCCGCTGAGAATGCATTCCTTGAGTCCGGTTCCAAGGACGATTACGTCGTATTCCTCATCCATGGCGATGACGAGAGATGGAATCAAGATCGAGGAGACGGCGAGTTGCCAACGACAGAAGAGATCCTTCGCGGTTGGAACAGATCGACTCTTTAAATCCAGTCCAGAAAAGTGTCCGTATCCAATAGCACCCAGGGGCAAAATGCATATTTACCATTTTTTTAATATGTTACAAAATAGCTGATTTATTAGGGCAATCGTCTAAATTATTTTATTTTTTGTTTTTTGTTTTTTTTATCTTCTCAAGCGTTGTTCATGAAGAAGCTCATATAAAATCCTTTTATATAGAGTAAGCGAACCAAACATTGGTAGTAAATCTTTCAATATATACTAAATTAATTAAATAAATAAATATTTAAATAATTTATTAAATTAAATAAATAAATTTGAATAGATTTATATTCAATTCGTTAATATTTATGAATAAAATTATAGACTATTTAACAATAATATTCACAAACAAAATTATGAATTATATTTTCAATAAACTCTTATTAATATGATAAAAAATTAAAAAAATTGAAATGAAAAAATTAATATTATCAAACTCAATAACCAATCAAATAAGTTTAAAAATTTTAAATAATTAAATAAATTTAAATTGAGAGCTCGATAATATCTAAATAAACTAAGCTTAAGCCAAACTTAATTAAATCAAACTCAAATTAATAAAAAAGAAATCAAATTAAATTTAAATAATTGTTTCAATGATTAAATTCATTTAAGACTTGGTTTGACTCGATTGTCTTATCTAAGATTGAATGGCTTAACTCATTTACAATCCTACTTTTATATGCTAATTGAATTAGATAGGTTTTTAGAAGATTAATATAAAAACTTAAAAAATTCATTAATAATCTCCTTAGTGTTATGCATCCTATCTCTTTCGTATTCCAGTCATTTTATTTATTTATTTGATAATCCAGATATCTAGGCCTTGACTCAACTAGTCTTAAAGGCGGATGTCTTAAAGGCAGATGACTTTCTCCTTGATTCGCCAGTTGAATAAATTCAAAGTGTGAACGACTCCTCACCAAACAACCAATGTCTTAAATTTTAACAGACCAATCATTTTAATAGACCTTATCACAGTAGCTTATTCATTTTAAAAATTTTAGTTCATAATCTTAATCGTCAAAACTAATTATAATTTACAATTCAAGCATGTTAGTCACGATTTAAGTTCTAGCTCACTGCCAATTATAATTATGATTAAATTTTATATTTATTTTAAAAAATATTTTAAAAAATTTATAAATATTTTTATTTATTTAAATTATCTATATATTCCCTCAGAGTATAAGGGAATCATAGTTCAGGTGCTTCACTTGCATTTTTACCTTTATTATTATCTTAAGAAGTAATATTATTTACTTACTTTCATTTCCTATTCTTTTAATATTGAAATATTCTTTCTCATCTTTTAAAAGTTGCATTACTTATTGTATTTTTGCGACTCTCATTTGATCGTGAAATAACATTTGAGTTTTTAAAGACTTGATAGTCAAAATAGATTATCTTTCATTTAAAATGTTATCTCTAGACCTAAATATTTGTTCTAACATAATAGATGACACCATACAAGCAATCTCCTTTGCTATGCTAGAAAAAATAGGAAAAACTTTTAAGTTTTCTATGACTACTATTATAAAATATTAAAATTTAATTTATTATCTATTTTAATAAAATAAAAAAATAATTTTTAAGTTCATGTTTATAACTTGAGTATTTGCATGGATGTTTGGTATGCACTTGTAATAAAAGTTCCGCCTTAGTAAGTTTTAAACTGCCACTACCATTATTAATTGCTTTCTATTTTAGATTCATTACCTTCTAATCTATATTTTAAATTATATTCATTACCTAAACTAATCATATAAATTAGTTTTAATATTTAAACTAAATGCAATTAAATAAATATTCAAGAATATAATAAAATTATTGCTCCAATTTTAACTTCATTGTTAACACAAAAGAAGATAAAAATTTATTAGTGTTATATTAATTTAAAATCAAAGCATATTGCAAAAAAATCATTATAATATTAGGTAATTATTACAAATATATATTAGTATTATTAATATTTTATAAAAAATAAACATAATAATTCTCTACATTAAAATAAATTTTGTAATAATTTATATGTTAAATTCTAATAGATTGGTACATCATATGAATTATTTGTAGATCTTATTCTATTAATTTTATAAAATTTATCTCATTATTTCATTACACTATGTGACCAAGATATAATAATTTTAATTGATTTACTTCTTGTACACATAAATTTAAAATATGATACACATATCATATATGAAAATATAAACCACTAGTAATAGGTTTACATACAGTCTATACAGTGATTGGATGCTTGGCGGTGAGAAGTCTATAGAGTGACTAGTTCTAATTGGAGATTAGGCAAGGATAAGTCCAAGCAGATCAAGGGTGACTGAATGTTTGACGATGAAAGTCTACTTAGTGACTAGTCATAACTGGAGATTAGGCATGAGTAAGTTCAAGCAGGTTAAGGGTGATTGGATGCTTAACGGTGTGAAGTTTATCGAGTAATTAGTCCTAATTGGAGGTTAGGTAAGGGTAAGTCCAAATAGGTCAAGGGTAACCAGATGCTTAACAAAAGAAAATTTTGGGAGAGTGCCCCTTAGGTGGTGATGCGTGTTCCGCAAGTGCACGGAATGTTGCCAAGTAATAAAAAGATCGAATCCACAGAGACCGTAGAATTAGTTACTAACCTAGCATAATAAGAGTGGAGAGTTCATAGGAATTGGTCTGGTGTAGGGGAGAAAGAGTGTTCTAGAGCTCCTAAACCTTAATTCGGAGAGAGTTCGACTGTGACAGAATGTGGGAAGGCGATCCTAGGACTTCGGATTCCTCGAGATATTGATTGATTGACT
>JBBMKF010423202.1:0-13796 GCA_037834155.1 Curcuma caesia
TTGTCCACCCAACGTCCAGGAAGAAGAAAGGAATACAGCGGAAGGCTCCGAGGTCATCAACAAGGTTCTGGTAAAATATTTTATTTTTCCGCAGTTTTAATTTTACTAGAACTAGTTAGAAATCGTAGATAATAATTTAGGTATCGGCGATCCTGAAGGATCGATTGACTTTGTCTTTTGTAGACTTTGTCAATTGATCCGGGGTGGGATAAATTTTTATCCTGTGGGGTTCTATGCTTTTCAGAGTGGATAGAATCCGGATCATAGGACGGAGATCCAGATTCCCCAACACTTAGTATCCGATCGACTGAACATCACCATTCAGTCACTTGAACGGTTACTAGTAACACCAATTAGGTTGCCCAAACCATGCAACACTAAGTTAGCACAAAAACACGTAATGCATGAAAAATAACTTGTGATAGTTAGATAACTGTCCGATCTCGACTTCAGAATCTGAGTAGGACCCTTTGTCGAATTGTTGCAAAAGGTCGTCCCCATAATAAGGACTCGTCCTTACTTGTCTTTCTTTTTAAAAAGACCTCTCCACTCTAAGAGCTTACCTTAACTCACCTTGTATCAAACATAGAGTCCAACTGACATGTTTGAGTTTCCTTAATTTGCTTGACGTCAAATCCCTTGACCCACTAGACTTTTGTTGACTCGATGTCTTATCCTTGCTGACCCATCGATTTCGTCTCGCTATATGTCAGATCCAGCCATCTGGACTTCCTGCTTGGTATCTAGTCCCCTTGATCCGTTAAGTCTTCGTTGTTTAGTATTTGGTCCATCCGACCTACTATGACTTTCCTATTAAGTCCCATACACTTAATATAATTCATTAGCGCGTAAGATTGCTTAACTTCAAACTTTTGTATATATCAAAACTCAAGTTTGATTATGGTACTTTCTGTACCAACAATTTCTCCATTTTTGATGTATGACAACTCAATTTAAAGTTAAGGAAATTTATGCATCAACTAAATTTTTTAAAACTTTTTCAATACTCTCCTTGAATTTAAAACTCCCCCTAAATTTCAAATTCTCCCTTGAGTTTTTGAGAATATTTAACAATTTTTAACATTTAGTAATTTCCAAAACCCTTTTTCATACTTTAAACTTATACTCTCCCCCTTTGACAAATATCAAAATGGGAGGAACTAACTTTATGAAATCAAATTACAAGGTATGTAATTCAAAGACAATTTCCAAAAACTTTCAAAACTAAGTCTTACGGAAATTTTCTTTGAAATATTGTCACGTCTCGAGAAACGACTCTCCAAAAAATTTCAGTAGCATCTCCCCTGTAACAATTCAACTTTCCCTGATACATTTTTAACATAAAGGCCCACATGGCCGAAACTAAGGCCTACATGGCTACAAACTACTCACTACAAATTAAACAATAGCAACTATATGAACAAAGGCCCACACGGTCGATCACTAATTCAACACAAGCATCTAATGTAGCAAACCTTCACAACATGTCAACAATGTATAACTACAAATGACATACTAATCATGTATAAACGTAAAATCGTAAAGCATATCGAGAAGCATCACAACGACAAACTCTACAAGTCCACGACAACAAATACTATGCAAGTGAAAGTATAACCATAACGAAATCCATATACAGATACAAATCCAACCACAAATATGAAAAAAAATCCAAGACACAAATTCAAACACACGAAAGAAAATAACTCCTCCTGCTATGAGATGGCATAATTAGCAGATCTCCTACGGCATCAATAGTAATCTCCTATCTACTACTTGGAGAGACAGAAAAATCTTAGGGTCTGGGTGGTGAGTACAAAATACTCAGTGGATAATCTGACAGATAATGCATGCTCAAAAGTATACATTTTTTAGCAAAGATATACAAAGAAACAATAATAATCAACCAGTGATCAGTACTAATAATGAACTACCAATAAAGTAATATTAGTAATAATCCTGCTGGTAGTATATAGTCTACAATCAATCTCACAAAATGTAGTAATCCGTATGAATGACATAAATGAAAATGTTACACATATGCAACAACTAAGAATCAACCAAGTATACATCCAAATGTCGTATCTATATACGGTTCATTACCTAAATATCATGTACGCAATGTAGACATATGCATGATGCAACTGCCACATTCGTCCTAGTACTCACATATATATGACGTTGGGGTGTCTGATATTAAACTGCCATAAATCCAACCTTACAACAAAATAGTCTAGTGGCAAAATAGTAGGTAGTCATGTATAGTTATATACATCCTATGGCCAATGTCTGTTCTCCATACTCGTCCCTGAATATCACTCCTATACTCTCTGAGTACCTCCATGAGTATCACTCCCATACTCTAAGTACCACCACTCCGCGGTGACGGAGACACAAGACATTGACTTGGCTGTGTACAGGCCATACAGCCACCATCCGTGATGGAAATAGAGAATTTCTAACCACCTATTCTATAACTTGCCACTATAGACCAATTATCAATGATGACTGACCCAAAACATTAGAGATTATAATTGTCATATGCATCATGATGTAATAATCAAGCAACAATAGCCAACATCTACTATGCTAAATTAACATGCATCGATAGTAAGATCTCAATTGATCACAGGTCGTCCCCAGGGCAATGGTGCTACGGTAGGACATCCAGGTTGTCACCCAGGCATTTGCGGTTCGATCTCCAACTATGGCGTATTTGCAGTAATTTTCCTCCAAATAGGGAGCGCAATCAAAGGATGCTGGGCGTCTGAGCTGGCTGCTGCGTGCACTTTCCGATTTACCCTAGTGGCTGGTGGGAAACTTCCATGGGGCTAGGCCGATCACCCTCAGGGATAGTCAATGAGGCTAACTAGGATTTATCATCAATTGATCACAAGTATCATAACCAAAGATAATAAACAATAATCACATAGATAACAAAGGGTTCGTACAAGCAACAGTATAGATGTTCATAAGGTCAATCGAATGAAGGACAAGCATGGAATAAACAGGAGTACAACTAAGGTATCCAACTAACAACAAACAGGAGTATGATTAAGGTATCCAATCACAAAAAAAGAAAGATAACATGCACTAAGAAATAAATAACTCTATATTGACCAAATACAGAGATTATCTACCTGATGTAACGCATGTCGAATATAACCTCGTATATAACAGGATCACAAATCACGGTCCTACAAATAACAGCATACAACACCACTAAATATAATATTATATTAATTTTCATCAAAGAAAATTCTAGCCGATTCTAAGGTTAATCTAACCCAATTAAACTTCTATTAACTCGAGTTAGCCTAAACCGGATCAACTAGGATCAACACAAGTCAATCCAACAGATCCAAAGGTTTAGACCCATGATTAAATCAAATTAACACAACTCGGTTAGTTTAATTTAAGCTATCCTCACTTAATCAACCGGATCCAATAGTAACCCACCCAATAGAACCATTAAATCCAATCAACAACCATGAACAAATTTCAAACCAGAAACAAAGCCTAATGTAATTAACAGAACCTAACAGAGCCAATCCAAATGGAATTCAGAATTAACAGAACTAACCGGAACCAAATCCATTAACCCTGTTTTTACACAATTCCAACAACACAATAAACCAATCCATTAACACACCCCAACAACTAGGAACCGATCCAATCTAACAGAGCCAACAAATCTTGATCATCCAAGAGACCCAGTAGAACAGTACCATTAAATCCAATTTAATCCATCAGACTTGTTATTGAACAAGAATTAGATCAAGAGCATTTGCCGCAATTAGACCCAATCGTGCCCTAATTCAAGCTCCCGGATTGTTTTGTTCAGAATTGCATTGATCAGCCTACTCCAATCGCACGCCTCAATAGGCTACCGATCGATAACCAGAAGATGGTCGTAGGAGGGTCAGAGGAGGCAGGCAGTGCTAGAGGGGCAGCAGCGTCGGGCTGCTCAATCTTGGTAAGGATCAGCATGGAGCTCCTGGGTGGCAGCGGCGGTGAGATCAGCACGGAGCTCCTGGCTGGCAACGGTGGCGGAGGATCGAGGAAGGTGCGGTGGAGGCGCGGTCGACAATCGTGTAGAGTGGTAGTGTTAGCGGCAGTGAAACAGAGAGGAGAAGAAAAGGACTGTTCACATCGGCTCCCTCCTTCGATCGACCTTCTTTATAGCCTTCCTACCTGAGGTCCTCGCCGGCAGACACAGGCGCGAGCGGCGGCGTCCGTCAGTTCCGCCAGACTCGGTGCTACGAGAGACGCAGGTGTCCGGGGTCGTGGGTCGCATGGAATGATAAATCACGATTTAGTTATAACGAGGAGTAACAATAACTTTCAAACCGAGATTATATTTGGGCTAAACCGGCTTAAAAGCTAAGGTTTACTGTAATAATTGAATCGGTTACTGTAGCAAACTAGGTTCAATCTTGGTTCACTAATCAAACGACCTCTGATTTGACCCAAACTAATTTTGTTCGATTCGTCTTCACAAGACGAAGATTTTTATTGCATTCATTCTGATAAAAATTTCTTCCATTACGAACCAAACTGAGTTAGCTCAATTTGGTCTAAAATTAATCCATAAAAAAATTTCTCGTATCTTACAAATATAATTTTGAAAAATAGTTTATCAAAATTTTTTAAGGTAACCTCAACTATAGTCTTTTAAAAAAGAAAATTTAAAAGCACTTTAAAAATTTTCAACAAGATTTTCAAAATCAATTGTGAAGCAGTTTATAAAAATCTTTTGTTTCATTGTCAAGGTTACTTTGAATTACAAAATAACTTTAACAATTTTCAAACTAAACCATCTTTCAGATGAGACTTTAATAAATGCAAACAATACTTAAAGCAAGTTAAAATGAAGCAATCTAAATCATGTGAATACTGCACTTTTTAATAAATAAAGGAAAGAATGAACTTAAAATTGAGCATAAAAAAAATGCAAAAAAGATGAATTTTAAGCTTTGAATTAAAGCATGCATCCCAACTCAGGATTTAACCAATAGATAACCAACTATAATTAAGCAAGATATAATAATATTGGAAATATGCATAATTCAAACATAAGTTCTATATGCATGGTTCATATCAAACATAACTATTAAATAAGTCTAGTTTTAACTAATAAAAAAAATGGACCTAGTCAAGCAAGCTACATATAATTAGAGGAACGAGGAGGTTGCTGGCCGAAATGTCAAGCTCATAACATCTCCATCATCATCTACTATTGGATATCCTGTTTCTTGTGGGAGCAAATCAAAGCGATCATCAATCTGCTGCTAGAGTGAATTGAAGAATCCATCGATCCGCTGCTAGAGTGAGTGAAGGCATCCATTGATCTCCTCCCAAAAAATGGGCATATAGATCATCCATCTTTGTGGGACTGATAATCATCATTTTATCACATGATTGAGGCTTCTATATTCATGTTTTTTATCTGTGGTAAATTCATATTTATGTTACTTTTCATGAATTTAATTCATTTGTGGGCTTTAATGTAATTTATCTTTTATTTATAGAATTATGATTAATTATTTGAATGTGGTCTTTATGGGCAATCAAAAGGTCATGGACTCAAGTCAAATCAATCCAAATTTGATCTCAAAGTTAGGTTTAAATGAGATCTAATCTGAAGTAATTTAGATCATTCATCCAAGGTAAGGGGTGATCTGAGCCATCCATGAAGATCAGAGTAGCCCTTGATCTAGATCGAAACCATTTAATCTGATCTAGGTTGACTTCGACCATTAGATCAGAGATGGAGAACTCATAGGCATTGATGCAGATCATGATCAAAGGCTTAGATTAAATTGAGAATGCTATAGTGCAAAGGATGGTGATTTAAAGATCGAGGAGTGGAACAGAGGAGCCTTCTTCTTGATCACTTCTTCTGTTCCCTCCTGATGGGCTTCTGTAAGTATACAGAATGTCATCAAGTAACAAAAGATATCGAACCACATGGACCGAGGAATCAATCACTAAATAATTACAAGAAGAGTGGAGAGATCACGTAAATTTAGGTTGAGATGGGGAAAGTGAGAGTGTAGTAGAGCTCCTAAACATCAATCGAAGTAAAATCAACTAGTGACAGGATTGTGAAAGCGATCCTAGGACTTCAGATTCCTCGAGATTATGTTTGATTGACTATGGGCTCCTTACCATTCCTCAATGTTTACACATTTACATAGATTCTAACCAAAATATCTAATTAGACCTCGTCAGGTTTCATCAGAATAAAATTAATAATCCTCTAACGTTACGATTGTTAGTTCGAGATGATCCCAGATAGTCTGGTTACAGCTCTCCCGCTGTCACCGAGCACTCCAGCATACTACTAGTGTCCTACCCTTTATTACCGAATATCCAATTAAGGACCTCTCTATAACAATCAATAACCATTATCTCAGAAAGATTCATTGCAACCTAAGAATTTCCTCGGGAAGTACGGTTAAAAGTTCACTTTCTGTCATAAGGCACCCCGGTCATACGATCTTAGGATCTTCCTACATAGTAATCTATCCCTCATAATCATGCGCATGCACTCACAAAAACATAACATCAAACAAGCTGAAGGCACACAATACATGAAACAAGTGTAAACACTTCATAGAATAAGAAAAATAATATGAACTAGTTCTTACATCACCATCATCACATTAATATTCATCTTACATCCTAAACTCATGGATTTACTCCATTACAAGAAGATTACAACAAGTGTTCAAGAAAAACATCATCCAAAAGAAAGGGAAGAGCTTATCTTGAAGTACGAGCATCCTTTAAAGATCTTCTTACTTCGGTGTAGGATAGATCGGTGGAGATGAAGCGTTTAAGGCCTCCTCCGAAGTGGGGAGGCACTGCCCCCAAGCCAAGAAAATGTAACTACTAAATAACCCTACCCCGAATAACATCCTAAGAAAAAAAAAAGTTATAGTTCCTATTAATTTAGCTATTCACTGTAAAAATAAAATGGCAAGAAAATGTTCTACTTCAGCTTGTATATTGAGTTTTGTGATATCAGCATGCCTTTCTTTAGAGCTGCTTTCACCAAGGTTAGCAATGTTGCCTCGTTTCTTGATAATCCAGTATCCACATCTTACCGCCTGATTAGCCCTAAAGGTGGATAAATCCGGAAGCAAGAGCGACCTCAGCTGTCTCAGTAGTTTGAACTCGATTGGCGCATTCCATACCCGCCTTCAGATTCAAACCCTAATTTCTACTGGATGTCTTGCTGCTGCATCAACCTAATGATTGTCTTATTCCATAAAATATTAGACCTCTTCAACCATTGTTTGTTGGAGGTAGTCCGTTGTTTCACTACCTCTTTAATTAACCATTTTTTTCAAGATCAGGTTTCCTGATTTCATAAAGCAGGTTCATGTAAATAACAATCCTTCAGTCATGTTACTGAGTTTCAGATTCTAGCTGTTCTTCAGTCATTACATAATTCTTGAAAAGTAGGTTAATTATGACTGTACCTCCATCATTAAACTTATGCAATTGTGTTTGGTTTTCTTGAAAATTTTGAAATTTTGTTTTGCTCTTGTTTGTTACAAACTTGTTTGAATTTTAATCTCTATTTGTGGCCGAGTCATAATTTGATTCTAATATTCATGTACAGATAGTCTCACATTATCATTAGATGTGGAATGGTAGCCTTTCTTTGATTTAGGAATTATCTCTGTAATGATTTTATATATATAGTTGGGGCAATAAATATTGCCTTTCAACTTTATTATTTTCCGAAAAGTTCTGAAATTCGTGCACCATTTTGACGATAATATTTTAGCTCACACCATCTTCCTGTTTTAATAATTCACAGAGTACAAAAATTTTTTAAATATAATATATCATGAATAAAATTTAAATTTTAAAAAATTCGTTCCATATTTTACTATCTTCAGCATAGTCCGGGAGTTCATGGATATATTTAAAGTATATGGAGCAATAATTTATTCATGGGTACGATGAGCTATCTAATTTCTGTGATGACTGAGTCCAAAGGCACAGCGCTGATGTCACGAGGAGACAATAAAGTTCAGCATTAAAAAAAATGATAAATCTTAGTCAATCTCATGGACTCAATTCTTGAGGGTGGCCAATTCGGTCCCACGAAAATTTTCCACCAACCATCAGGGTAAATCGGGAAGCGCATACAACAGCAAATCCAGATGTCCAGCATCCTTTGATTGCGTTCTCATTTGAAAGAAAATTCTTACAAATACGTCGTAACTGGGGATCGAACCACGAATCCCTGAATCACAATCCAAATATCCTACCGTTGCACCATTGACCCGGAGACAAAGGTTCAGTATTCAACACAACGGGCAGATAGAGATAGTCATCGATAGCATTTATTGATGGGATGGAGTTGAATGAGCCATCAAGCATTGCGCACGTACTGACCTGTTCGCCCATGAGAACCCACCATGCTTCCTTACCATCTTATCCTGTTTACTTGGAGGTGTGGACCAGAAAAAGAATATTGGATTGCACAAATTAAAATACTTTTCTCTATATATTTATTGCAAAAAAATGAACAAACGGGCTAAAATATGTGTTCGCGATTCATTTAGCTCATGCATGGGATGACTTTCTTTGCACCGATTTAGTATGATTAGAAAACTAGAACAATCATTTAGCTCACATTATTAGTTAAATCTAATTGGGAAAGACAAGTTTACCAGTGAAAGGACAAAAAAGCCAATGAATTATCAGTCTCAGTAGATAAATAAAATAAAATATTTTTTTATAAAAAAATTAGTAATAATTATTTAAAATTAAGATAAAGAGTTTTATTCTTTTTTATATATTTTTATTCAAAACAAAAAATCGTTTTAAGAAACCCACACTTTTTATTTTATATTTTTCCAAAAGAAAAGTCACTATAGGTAGTATGCGAAGAAGAAGAATCGTATGGACGTTGACAGAATGACAGTCTCAATTATTGTAGTCATTCTCAATAGCTATTAAGTTTAGTTATTGAAGAATTAAATAGTCATCTTCATTTCAACACTTCTTAAATTTAATGAAAGAAACCCTCTGTCGGCCATTGAGTCATATATTAATCAGCTACACGGTGTCCATTCTTTTCAAACAGGCTGAAATTCATTTATATAATATAATATATATATATATATATATATATATATATATTATATAAATGTCTAATTTCTAATTTAATGAAGTGACGAGGGCTAGCTCAATTTTGAGATTTATTCCTTCTAGAGGTGAATTTTCAAAATTGATAATTTTAAAGGCTTCAAATAGTTTAGATTCTAAGGCATATTTTATAATTATGCAAGTTTATTAGGAAAGTCTTCAAGAGAATCAAAATCGACCCAAAGTTTATAGAAGTCCAATGTCTATTAAGGTGAAAGGTATAATAAGTCATCCTCTAAATTCATATTGAACAAATTATTCATATTTAATGTTTGCTCATCGGAAGGAGTAGAGTAACTAAAGCCGTTAAACGGGCCAACTTATGATGAAGCAAGTCAATCCATCAAAAATCCATCATATAGGAGGGCAAGACAAGCCAACCCACCATCTTGGTGAGTTGGGAAATTCTCAACCTAACCCAACCCAACTCAAGGTGGGTTGCGGGTTAGGCAGGTTAACCCCACTAATTCATTAAGTTTTCTATTTTAAATTTAAATTTAAAAAAATAATTTTTTTTAATCCGCAGGTCAATCCAAGTCTGTCACGGGCTGACTCACGTGGGTCACGAGCCTAGACAGGCCGACCTACTTGAATCCAACTTAAAATGAGTTGATAAAATTTCAATCAAATCCACTTAAATTGTTTGATAGATAGACTAACCCGATAAATGCAATCCAAATTGATAGCTCTAATAAGAGTAATTGACAACTACAACTAAAGACTTTGAATCTTTAATTTATCTATTAAAAATTTATTTTTACATTTGAATTTGTAGTTGAACTTAACTTTATAAACAATAAAATTATCAATAGGTGAAGTCCAATGAAACATTTGAAGTTTTTTTTTCCAACTCAAAGAAGTTTGTATTGCTAAACTTCTTATATGTGAATAGAGCCTCTAGATGAATATTCTTGTATCCTGTTACGACCGTGAGATGTAGACTGAGTAGGAGACTTAGGGTTCTGCATTTTATCGGATCCGGCCCTCATGTCGGGCCTCCGTGGTCGACTCGACGAACAATCGGAGTCAGTCCGCAGTTCGTGACCCCGATCCCCGAGTCCCTTACATTATCGAACTCGGCTTGACTCGGGAGCGCAGAGCCGTCACCTCTCAGTGCCCGAATCCTAGTCCCGAGTCGAATCCTCGTGGAAACAAACTCCTAAGCCGAGCCGAATCTTCGTGGAGACAGACTCCTAAGCCGAGCTGAATTCTTGTGGAGGCAGACTCCTAAGCCGAGCTGAATCCTCATGGAGACAGACTCTTAGACCCGAGTCGACTCCTTGTGAAGACGGGCTCTTAGACCCGAACCAACTCCTCATGAGACCCCAATTCCTCCTAGTTCAGTTGCACCAATCCTCCGCGGACTCGGCTCGGACTTGGTTCAGACAACCTTCAACTCTTGGTGCCTTGCTCCATTAAATCTTACTCTTTCCATCATATAGAACCTCATAACTACTCATCATTCCTCCTGACATATCTTTGTCACCAATTATGGTCCCTACTCTGACAAAACACATGCAAAATGACCCTTCAACTATGTATCAATGATGAGACTCCCACTCTGACCACTCCATTCCTTCTGACAATGTAATCACTGGTGATGAAACATTCTCATTAATTAGGATGGGATGTGACGTCCTTCTTGCATATATAAGGAAGTTCTCCCTTCAAAGTGAGGTATGTGCACGTACACAAAATCCCGTTTTTACTGTTCTTCTTCTTCTTTCTCCCCTTCTTCTTCACTCGCTGACTTAAACATCGGAGTGGTCGCGTTAGGACACCCCTGACCTTCCTTCTTACGATTGCGGTGTTTGCAGGTCATCTAGCAGTCCTCCACGACTTGATCTTGCCCGATCCTTGTGTTGAGAGGCTAGTGACGCGTCCAGAAGTTGATCTCAACGGGAATATATCCAATGAGAATTCTTTCATTTTGAATATTTTTAGGGGTTGTTTTTGCTTGAAGTGATGCTAAAATCATACATCTTTTAGTCTTCGGTGGTATGCTTGAGTCACAACAGCGGGAAACTAATGGAAGAATAGCGCCATCGACTCTAAATCGGGTCATTTCCACGTCTCACCATTCAGGTTGAATTCTAGTCTCACGAGAGAACGCCGAGTCAGTCCGCTCCATTGCTAGACGCCAATTCGGAGTCAACAAAGAGTCCGACGCCCACAAACAAACCGAACAAAGGCCAGAAACAGCGCACATGCGTATCTGCCCACGGTCTTCCTTTCCCACGCACGGATCCCTCCCACTTATCCACCCACAGTTTTACAGCATCTCTTGTCGCATCCCAACATTAACGATTCGACTCCTACCCCCATCCATCCATCCATCCATCCATCCATCGTCCTTCCCTCAATCTCTAGTCCCTCACTAAAATACTACTAAACGCAATGCCATCTTCCTCAGGACTCACACCCAGGTGAAGAAGCAAATCAGACACTGCACGGCCACCACATGCTCCTTTCAGACCCGCACTAATCCATGCATTAACTCACAAGCGCCCAAGTGCCTAGTGGACTAATTTCACAAGTCTTACAGGCACGATAACTATTACTCCTCCATTTACTTCTTTTTTTTTTCTATTCATTTAAAGAATCAACTGCAGCAACAGCGGGCGATGACCCTGAGCCAGCCGTCACGTATTTAATTATATTCCCACGGTAAATCGCAAAATTTGGCAACTCCCATTTTATTTATTTCTAATCTCACGCCCAACAACCCCGGTACGCGCTAAGCGCCCCCCATTAACTGTGGTGGGCCGCCAAGTGGGATGCCCATGCCACCGTAATTCCACGTCAATCTTGCCTTTTAAAATATTATTAAAATTAAATTTGTCAAAAAATTTAATCGATCATTGAATTAAGGAATGTAAGAATTTAGGAGTGGAATAAATGTAAAATTAATACTTGGACTGACCGACATTGCCAAAGAGGAAGGGACTCGCGCGTACCAGCATCTCGGGCCACGCGTCAGCTTGGTGCTTGCTCCCCCAATTTGATCTGACCGCTGTGCCTGAATTACCCAAAAGTAAACCCGGCCAATCATCAACAGCTCATCTTCCAATTTTACATATATATATATTAGCAAAGAGCGAAGCGTACCGGAGCAGGCGGGTAGACGAGAAGAGGCTAGAGCGGAATTAATGGTGATGGATGCCACTGGCGCCGATTCCGCCCGTTGCTCCGCGATCGACAATGTCGTCGTCGTTGCAGCCACCGCCGATGACGCTCCGCCGCCATCCCCGGCCACGTCGCCAGGCGCTGGGAGCCGCGTCAAGCTAATGGTTAGCTACGGCGGCCGCATCCAACCCCACCCCCACGACAACACCCGCCTCGCCTACGTCAGCGGAGAAACCAAGATCCTGGCTCTCGATCGGTCCGCCCGCCTCTCCGCCCTCCTCGCCAAGCTGACCGTCGTGGCTCCCGCAGCTCCCAACCCCGTCTGCATCAAGTACCAGCTCCCCGGCGAGGACCTCGACGCCCTCGTGTCCGTCACGGACGATGATGACCTTGAGTACATGATGATCGAGTACGATCGCCTCCTCCGCGCCGCCTCTTCCAACTTGCCTAGGGTTTCTGTCCGTCTCCGCCTCTTCCTGTTCCCTGTTGGGCCCCCTCCTCCTCCACCTTCCGCCGCCTTGCTGGACGCCTTCCATGCCGTCCCCGTTCGTCCTCCCTCGACACATCCCTCGCCTAGCCCCGACTTTCTCTTTGGCTTCGATGAGGGCTTCGTCCCTCCCCCCGCGGTGAAGGTCGCCGTAGATCCACAGCCGACGAGGATCGTGCTCGAGGACCATCCCACAGAGGCGCCGGCGATCTCAGATCTGATTAAGGACGAACCAAGCCTCCAGATCAAGGTAAGCGCTGAACCAGTCGCCACCGCGCAAGCAGTGGTCACGGCGGCAGACATCGAACGCCTCGTGTACCCCAACAACCTCCCCCCTCTCATCCCGCTCAACAAAAACCAAGACACTGTGCCTTTGGTTCATCCCTCAGACTTCCAACTCCCATCGCCGTCGCAGTGGCCAGAGACGCCCGGGAGATTTCCATCGTTGTCCCCCGGCATGGATCCAACGAGGTACCTACTGCAGTGCGCGCCGGGGATGTACCCAGGGTTCTACCCTGCACCACCTAGGATGACGGTGAACGCCGTCGGAGGGGCGGCGACGGGGGTGGAGGCGTACGTCGCTGGAGGAAATCTGGCGTACGATAGCGCAGGGCGGTTGGTTTACTGCACACTGCTGTTGCCACCGTATCAGGCGGTCACGGGCGCGGCGCTTAAACCGGCCGAGTCCACCGTAACGACAGCAAGACCACCACAAACCGCCTGACCCAGCAACGGATGGAGAGCGTGTGATTTTCTTCATTATTCTATTTTATTTTATTTTTGTGTGTGTGTTTATGGCCTAAAACATGGCATTTTGCGTGGTAATTAGTGGATGCGGTCAGTAAATATGCATGATGGTGGTAGTTAATTTGATAGGGAACGTTGGAGTAGTTTAATTGTCATTTCAATTTCTACATTTTCCGATAAAATAGTATACATAAAATATCTCGAGTGAGGTACTTTAGTGTGTTTAAAATGAGAAAATATGTACTTTTTTTAGAGAGAGAGA
>JBBMKF010423313.1:0-31214 GCA_037834155.1 Curcuma caesia
CTCTCAGTCATCCCAACCTTAACCATATCGATCTTTCGGCCATCCTGACCTCGATCATCTCGGTCTCTCTCTCGGTCATCCCGACCTCAACCATCTCGGTCTCTTGGCCTCTCGATCATCCCGATCTCGACCATCTCAGTCTCTCGGCCATCCCGACTGTCTCTTGGCCACCCTGACTCAGAAGCTGCCAAAATCCCTCAAGCGTACAAGCCCTACCAAAGGATCAGGGGCAGTTACGCCCAATTCCTTGAACCCCTCGTGTCTGCACCTATAGCCAAAAGGCAAGAATAATCAACAGTGTTGAACCACAAAGCGGTTACGAGATTGGCAGACTTGGTCCCTCAAATGCCTCATGTCAAGGTCATCTGGTGGCCAATGTCAGAACTTGTCCCCTCGGCCCCGATAGAGGTCCACCCCCAAACCGACATGGATATTCCTTCTAAGTATATAAACCCTATCGAAAGTATGAAAAACTCTCTCCTCCTCAGCCTCAGCAACTTCATACGCTTCTCATTTTGATTCTTTTTCTTTTGATACTGACTTGAACGTCGGAGTGGCTTATGGAGAATCTCCGACATCTAACTAATCCATTCGTTCAGCTTCTTCTCAAGTTCCTTTGCCGGTAGGACTAACTGTGTGTGAGTTGGAGATTTGTTGACTAGTGACTTGCTCGTCCATCCGGCCGGAACACATAACATTTGTAATTTCTTATAGAAGATCTAAAAACAAGCTAAAGACGAAATGAGAATGAGACCAAACTAAGATCGATACATAAACAAGATTAGAAAAAAAAAAGTCATCAGGACAACGCAACGTGCCAGATCCCACCAAGAAAGCGAGAAGAAGAGCTCCGGTCGACTTGAGCACGCGGCGTAGGTCGGCGTTGAAGAGAAGCAGCGGCACAGCTACGGGGAGCAGGAACTCGAGCACCACACGGTAGGCGGCCGCATCTGGGGCGACGATCCCCGCACTACTCGCCGCCAGGCCGACCAAAGTGCTCACCAGCGCGCCGCTCAGAGCGCTGCCAAGCTTGGTCTTCTCCGACCTATAAAAGCCCCCAAATAGACATTCCAGTAAAAAAGAAAAAGAAAAAAAACAGCAATTTTAGGTGTGAACTCTCCGGATCGAGAAAGGAATCGGGGAGGAACCAGATTCCGAAGGCGCCAGCTGCGAACAGAGCCGTCCAGTTCCCCCATTGATCGCTAGGAGAGATGATGGGGGCGGAAAAGCTGTGAACAGCGGCGATCGTCGGCCTCCTGCCGACGACGAAAGGTCGACCGCCATAGCCGCGAGAAGATAGCGAGGAGGAGGAGGACCGCCTCGGTGCGACGGAGGGGTGAAGCGCAGCGAAGTGGACCTGGGAATCGGAAACTGTAGGCGAAGAGAGAGAGGGAGAAGAGGCGAGGCGGGGGAGGAGGAGAGAAGATAAAGAAGACGCCATTGCCAAATGCCAAGCCACAAACACAGTGACCAACTTGGAGGAGCAGCTACTTCCATTAGTAAGTCAACTAAACGGAAGTTTGACTTTCTAGATCTAGTCAACGATTAGTCCAGAAACCTTTTGAATTATTTACAAAAAAATTAACAAAAAAATTAATATATAAAAAACCATTTTTTAAAAAAATAAATAAATGTTACGACATATTAAAGTAAATTAATTTAAAAATTATTATACATAGAAGTATTTTTTTTATCGAAATATTTTTTACAAATTTAGTTAATATTATGATTAAATTAAAATAATTTTAATTATGTTTGACTAATTTTAACTTAATTAATAAAAATCAATTTTTATATAATAATTTTAATTAAATTGGAGCAATTTTTTTATATTTTTAAAAAATATTTTTTAATAAAAATAATTATAATTCGAATTTATTTATTTTATATAACATCTGATACCCATCTGTATACACAAACGCACAATTTGGCATCGTCCTCGGTGTCAAGTTTGTATGCGTCCGTCCGCTGCAGGTCCACATTATTGTTGAAAAAAAACACGCATAATTTCATGGTTTCTTTCGCATTGTGCCTCTTAAGTCTCGCCACGTGTCCATGCCTACTTCCAAAATTCTTAACCACCCAAAACCCCATTAAATTTGTGGGCGCGCCCCGCCGCCGCGCCACATCCACATCCACAGCTCGAGACGACTCCGACAACGGCTGCGGCCTCCGCCGCCGCCGCCATCAACCACACCACGATCCCAAAGACCACGCCTTCTCCCTTCCCGTTTACGGTGTCTGCTCACCCAGCAGCAGCCGAAGGCGGAAGCGGCAGGAGAGGAGTAGCGTCGCCATCGGTCTTCTTCCCGCCCGACCTACCTGGGCCCACACCCATGGCCCTCCCCGGGATCTCCCCCTCGGTCGAGGACGACCCCAGCAAGAAGATACGCAAGCCCTACATAATCACCAAGTCCCGAGAGAGCTGGACTGAGCAGGAGCACGACAAGTTCCTCGAAGCCCTCCAACTGTAAGAAAATTCCATGCTTTCGATTGGATTGTCTCTTGTTCTTTCCCTTTCCTGTGGTTTTCTTATGATCGGAGCCAAATTTTTTTGGCTTGATTTGTATTTCTGCAAATCGGATCTGGTGCTTCTCAAGGATGTGCCTACTCTAACAGAAATTGATATCTTCTGGCTTGGTTATGGAAATTTTGGAATTCCTTGCAGGAAACAAAGAGTCTGGTTAGATCGTGGGCTATTTCTGCTGTTTCTTTTTATGATTCTGACTTTTCTCTAGTTGTACAAGTGCATTAGTTGTTCCTCTTTATGTTAGTGTGGATAATTCTTGCTCTCGGGTATAGTTGAATTGGTTACGACGGGACAGATTTACTGAAGTGGGCAAGGGTTGAATCTCGGTGAAGTCAAGGCAATGCCCTGTCCGTCGTGACCAACTGCAACTTTTCGATTTACCTTCTCATAAATGATTGTGGGACCGACCGTGTAGGAACGTTGAAGTGGTGGAATCCACCTTTTGTTGAAGAAGGAGGATAATTCCTAGCATGTTTAGTGCTAGGAGCATCATGTCATATTGTCAGACCTTAAATATTTCCTAGCATGTTTAGTGCATAGGAGCATTATGTCATAGTTTAAACCTATTCACATATGAAATTTTGATGCATAGCAATATACTTTAGTAATCATTAATGTTTATCTTTTGGATTTGCAGTTTTGATCGTGACTGGAAGAAGATAGAAGCCTTTGTTGGCAGCAAGACAGTTATCCAGGTAATCTGGAGATATCTCATTCATAAGTTTATGCAAATGGCAAGAAAAGACAATGAGGAGTAAAACAGATGCACAACTTATCTTACTTCTCTGTCCTATAAACTTCTTTCTTTCTATTTGCTTACCATATCATATGCCATTGAAGAACAAATTTTCATTATATTAAAAGGATCAAATTTTTTAGGATTTAGTTTGTTGGTTCTGCAATTGATTTCTTTTATTTATTCCTTACCTCAAGGTCTCCATTCTCCCTGAGTAACCTACTTCAGATGCAGTTTATTGTCAGAATCCATGATTTAAAATGGTTTTATTGCAGATAAGGAGCCATGCACAAAAATACTTTCTGAAGGTTCAGAAGAGTGGTACAAGTGAACATGTTCCTCCACCTCGACCCAAGCGGAAAGCAGCTCATCCATATCCACAGAAAGCCCCTAAAAATGGTCAGACTTGTTCATCTGAATTCTCAGATTTCATCCTGTAATCCAACTCACATATTTTCTGGAACTGCAGCTCAGCAGGTACTTCCTGGAACTACTCCTCTACAACTTTCCTGTTTACTTGAACCTGGTAATGCTCTTGCAATGGATGCATCGTCCACGCCTAGAAAATCTACCACCAGTATTCCAATGCTTTCTAAGGTTCAAAGTTCCCCCCTTCCTGTCAATGCATCTCCTTCCACAACAGGTTTGATACTTACTCTACCTTTAGTAGCTTGACCTTTCTTTTTCAAATGCCACAGCTCTGCATGGTGAGCTCTTACTTCTTCCACAATGCATAATCTAGGCTACAAGCTTATCCAATTAACACAGAAATCACATCAGCTGAAAGGGCTTTTTGATGTAAACAGAAAATAGAGAGACTTTAAGGAGGCTTGAAAAATACCATTTATCCTTTTATGGAGGTGAATTGTCTATGTGAAATCACACTAACTACTACAAGATCAATAAGCCATGAGTTCCAATTATTTGGGTTAGGTTCATGGGGTGGTTGGTGTTGATGTCGATGCTCATGCGGTTCCTAGCATAAGTTTTATGTTGGGTCTAACACAATCCTCTCAATATGATATCTAAAAACTGTTTAGTAATGTTATTGTTAATTTTATGCATGCTAACCTTTCCCTTTCTCTTGATTGCTTTCTCATCTTAATTTATGTTGGATACAGTTATGCCAGATTTCGCTCGGGTATACTACTTTCTTGGAAGTGTCTTTGATCCTAGCAGTACCGGTCATTTGGAAAAACTGAAGGAGATGGATCCAATTGATGTTGAAACAGTATGCAATCTTCATTATGCTTCATCTTAGTGATTAATTTCACTAACAAGGAAATTATTACCCTTATTTAATCTGCAATGGTTCATTTTATATATCTTGTTTGGTCTTTAGAATAGAGTTACTGCAGAATCGTCTTTGATTTGATTCTCACCATCCACTGTGATTTTATGCTTGTATAGAGTGATTATCAATAACTTTAGAACATCCAAAAAGATATGTAGATACAATCAAAATAAGGTGAAATAACCTTTCATAGAGTTTAGTTCATCTATGGCACACCATAATCTGCTTGATAGTTTCTGGCTGAAAAAAAAGAACTTCCAAGAGGCAACTTCCATCTTTAGGGATAATATCATCATCAATTATTGAATCATGTTTGCCCTAATATTATCCCTCTATTGCCTAATCTTCGAATGATTCATAGGAGCAAAGAAGCTCCATTTCAGGCAGTCAGCACTTTCAATTTCTTCTCTCTGTAACTTTGATGTTGATTTTGCACCATCTGAAAGCAAACCAAACAATTTCTTGTTGTTTTCCATAATTAACTTTGGTTTGAAAGTGGATCTAGTAGGATTGCTAGTATCTGTATAATAGATCAAGTGTACCATCAATGTGCAGGTGTTGCTATTGATGAGGAACCTGGCCATCAATTTGATTAGCCCTCCCTGACTTTGATACCCATGTGAGTGCCATCTAACCTTGCACCAGGAGTTTCTTGTATCTTGCTAATCGAAGGTCGTTTGTTCAGCCGTTTAGCGACTTCCATGAACTGATCGACTAGTTTACACTCACTCAGAGAAGGTTACTCTCGTCGTACAATGACGGTGCAGAAGATGTAAAACCTGACATTCCAAATAACTTATTCAAAGCTAGTGAAACTGCTACTCCATCTACACATTCCAGGGTTAAAGGTGAATAATGAATGCCTCCAATTGGAATTTGAGGATTGTTCAAGGCCTTGAAGGTCAGAACTGCCATTATATCCTTCATGGAAGTCAAAGTTTGGCATCCAATTTCCTCATATTATGTTGGATCTTGTACAGAAGGTAATAATAATGCCAGTTATGTGGAATAGCTCCATGTTGTTTTTTGTTTTGGTTTGTGTATATAACAGTTTTGACATGCTTGTGAAGTTTTGATGTTTGATTGAGTTGTGAACCTGTGACTCCCTCAGCAACATTATTTATGAATTATGAATAGAAAACTGTTGATTATTAGGGTTTCATGCTGTGTGATAATCCTAGTTATTATCTATCTTTCAGATATTAATGATCATTTATGAATATTCTTATTAGTTCTAACTCAGTATATTGGATCAAAGAGTGTTTGTTAAAAAATAAATAAATTTCCTTGCAGATAAAGGAGGACTAAATAGTATCACAATCCAAATCATGACAACAAACTGTTGTAAATTGAAGAAATCTACTTCATGAAACTGACAGACAGCAATCATTTGATAGACATGTCTGTCTCATGTATGCAACAAGTCAACGTACCCATCAGTTAGAACAGTCAAAGAACTACTAGTCAAACACTCGATTCTAAATTGTTATGATCATTCAGTAAAAGACAGCGTGTGCAGTTTTGTTTCTTGTGTAAACAAAGAGACAAATATGTATATTGCAGTGTTGTGTTTTAGTTGTGTACACAGATGATTTAATTGCAGTTTTATGTGGATTAACTCTAATTATTTCTTTATTTCTTTATGTGGAAGGCCTGGAGGCCGAAGTCCTCACATAAGTTCCAACGGAGTGGGAAAAAGTTATCAAACAATTAGATTTACTTGCTACGACTGTTGCAATAAGCAAATAAAACTACTTGCACACGGGAATCGAACTGAAGAAACTGAAACTGCAAACGAATAAACTGAGATTAAACTCGTGAGCGAGTAGAACTACTTTCTCAGAAATCAAATAAAAAATTTCAAATTGGGATTACAATCCTACTTGAGCCTTTACTTCGTGAAAATTCCTCGAAATCCAAGCGTTTCCTTGAAAAAAAACAACTTCGAACAGATTGAAGAACGTTTCTAAGAGTTCGACTCACCGACTGTTGGGACTCTACCGAAAAAAGGACGCCGGCGGATGGAGAGGGATCGCCTGGAACGGATCTCCTCAAGGGATAACTGCGCGAGGACGCGTGGAACGACAACGACCAGCGGGGATGACGAATTCGACGCGACGAGGCAGATCGGCGACTTCTTCTTCTACCATTCCTCCTTCCGCCTCAACCACCGACAAGGACGAAACGGAAACGGAAACGACGGGAAGGGAAGGTAACTGCGACGGGGCGAAAGCCAGGTAATCAATAAGATGCATCAGAACCGTCCGATGTGATATTCAAATTTATATTTATCAATAAAATTTTTATCAAACTTATAAAAAAATATAATATCAAATTCACGAACCAAACTAATATTTTTTTTAATATAAAAAATTAAATAATCAAATTTATTTTAAATTCCGGTAATTTTCCGTACTTTTCTTTTATAATAACACGTGATAATGACGACTAATAATTTGAATCTAATTAAAATATTAAACACGTAATCACCAAATGCGGCTCGTCGGGCTGGATTCGAGTTCAGATCCATTCACACAACACGTCACGAGTCTAGCCACGAGCTAGAGAAACGTCGACGCACACGTTTCGCGTGCTTTGGCTTGACCAAACAGAATAGAGACCCACACGTTAATCCCATTTCCAACCAATAGAATGACGGGTAGGTATTTTTGTTATTTGGGTGCGCGACATGGGCTTTTACATATTTATACAGGGAACGCACACCGAGTCGACACATTATCCTTGCCCAATTGACCTTCTCTTCGCCGGCGGCGTCACCGCCGTTGTCTCCTGCTGCTTGCCTTTCGCCGGCGAAGTCGTCTTCGCGGTCTCCACCGCCGTCCCGATCCTATGTTTGCGATCTATGTGCGGGCCTCGGGCTGCCATCGAGGCATCGGAACCCGGATCCAGGCGTAGATCGCGAGCCACCGCCTCCTCCAGTGCCCCGCCGTCCTCCTCCTACGGTGCCGCTTCCTCCTCCAATGGGACTCCTACGGATCCTGGAAGCCGACCGAGAGTCCGTCGACCGCCTACCTCAGGCACCGCCTCCTCCTCCAACACTTTTACATCCTCCTCTTCCTCCGCTCTCAGCCTCGCTTCAGTCCGCTCGTCCCTGCCAGAGGCCCCCGCCCTCTACCCCTTCTCGGAGCTCTGCGCCGCCACCAACAACTTCCTCGCCAAGCGCCTCCCTGGCGCCTCTTCCTCCGCCTGGCGCTGCACCCTCCGCGGCCGGGACGTTGTCGTCATCCAGAAATCCCTCCGCCGCCAACGCGAGGACCTCGCCGTCCGCCTCGCTGCCCTGGGTAGATCCCATCACAGCAGCCTCGCTCGCCTTCTCGGAGCATCCTCCGCGGACGACTACGTCTACCTCGTCTACGAGTACGTCCCCGGCGCGAGGCTCGCCGACTGCCTTCGCAACTCGCGGAACCCTAGCTTCACCCCGCTCGCCTCCTGGATCTCACGCGTCCAGGTCGCGGCCGACGTCGCTCAAGGTCTCGAGTACATCCACCACCACTCCCCCGCGGCCGCCGGAGTCCACAATCGAGTTACTAGCTCCGCCATCATCGTCACCGAACCGGGTTTCCGAGCCAAGATCTGTCATTTCGGCGCAGCAGATCTCGCGGGCGAGGTCTCCGATCTACTCGCGGAAAAAGTGAGCGAAATTACCCCAATTCCCTCGCCGTCATCGACGAGGAAAGGACCGGGCGAGCGACAGAGGCATATCGAAGGCACACGGGGGTACATCGCGCCGGAGGTGATCTCCGGCGCGCCAATCTCCCGTAGGTCCGACGTGTTCGCCTTTGGAGTAGTGCTCCTGGAACTGCTTTCCGGCGACGAGCCACTCAAGTACCGGTACGACAAGCAGCGGAAGGAGTTCGACGTGGTCTCCCTCATCGACACAGCACGGGAGGCGATGGGGACGGATAACAGAGAGGAAGAAGAGGAGACAGCAGATCGGCAGGGGCGGGTGAGGCGGTGGGTGGATCGGCGGCTGCGGGACTCCTTCCCGTTGGAGGCGGCGGAGAAGCTGATCCGTGTGGCGCTGCGGTGCGTGGAGGCGGAACCGGCGGCGCGGCCAGAGATGACATGGGTGGCCGGGAAGGTATCGAAGGCCTACATCGAATCGAACGTGTGGTCGGACAAGCTTAGGGTTCCGACGGACTTCTCGGTATCCATGGCCCCGCGTTAAGCGTAGGCCAGCACCGTCGCGGTACCCGCCGCCACGACTCGCCGGAGGTAAACAAGGCGACAGCTGCGCTCATACATTTATTTTACTCCTTTTGATGAGATTTTTAAATTTTTTAAATTAAAATTTGACAATGTATCGACATCGAATAATAACAAAAACCACTGTAAAAATAAATCCAGTTTCTAATTCGATAGCAGAGATTGCAGATTTAAATAAACTTAGGTAATGCACTGTGACTGCTCATCATACATGAAGGCCTTGCTTCACTGGACTTCTGGCTTCTGCATAAAGAGGTACTGGACAGGGAGGAAATACTTCAGGTTTTCCAGTTTTGTATTTTCCACAAAATTCATTTTAAAAAAAACACCATGATTTTAAGTTGATATTCGACGTTACCTCAAACGACATGCCAGATCTTTCGAACTCGAGCATGCTCAAAGCAACTTCACAACTCTGGGAAACTATCGGATCTGAGTCCCGTGTGAATTCCTTCAGAAGCGCAACACATTCACCATCTGAAGCAAGAGGAGAAGAAAACAAGAGCACCAACATGAGGAGAACTCTGAGGCTAAGGATTTGAGATTAAATAAACTAACAATTTAAACATCTCTGGGGAATTAAGATGGTGATGAATAAAGAGATATCATTGCATCATTTATCCCAAAAGCTCGAGCTCCTACGATGTATACTTGTATCCTTGCATCCCTTCTTGTGTAGGTTCGAGTGTAGAGTCAATAGAAAAATACCTGCAATCGAACCTAGGGCCTCAGCAGCTTCATGTCTAACCATTGGGTGCTCATTCACATTTTTTAGAACATCAGATAGTGTAGAGGAAGCAATTCTATTCTGCAATTGACCTAAGACATATGCAACCTGCATAACAAAACAAAGAAGAAACCACTGGTTTATCATCTAAATTCTCTTAAAAGCAGTACACTACAATGATATTAGACAAATCATGCTTTTTATGAGTTGGCATCTAAAACAAGCATCTACTATCATAAAACACACACAGATAATGCATCAGTATTACAAAACACCAAGAAAAATAACACAATCAATTCAAATTCATATCTTCCAGTATCTCTTAGTGTCTGTCAATACTCAGCACCCCATACCAAAACTCCTCGCCCTTTGAAAGAAAAGTATATTTCTTGTTGCTCCAGCAATATCAATATAGAGAAAGTAGGGATACCTCATGACGTAGCAAGGCACTTCCTGCATTTAATGATGAAACAATAGCATGGATCGCAGAATCCCCACCATCATTTCTCAGAGCAAATAGCGCAGCATACCTTTCATATATGCCCTTGTCTTCGCTCAAGAGAACTTCCCTTCAACGAGAACAAAACAGAAATTATCCAGATGAAATTCAATTAAGACTACCAGAGTATTAAACCAATGATATTGCACCTCAATTGGTCAATTGAAGAGATAAGGGAAGTAGGCAATGCTGGATCAACTGAAAGAAAAGGAGAAACTTTTGTAGATGATGCTTTGTCATCATTCTTGATGTTCTCTTGTTCCTTAATTCGTCTTATAGCTAACTCACATGTCTCCTGCACCTCCAGGGCAGGGTCATTTGTCAAACTTTCTTCCAAGATTGGTATCATGCTGTTCAATCCAATTGCTCCGAGAGCTTCAGCTGCCTAATTGTTAGTGAACTAATGAGTAAGATAATGAGATGCAAAAAAAAAAAAAATCTGCATTTAAAGAAAAATGTTAACCTCATGACGAACAATTGGATGTAAAGAAAGATCTTTTAGAACTTCCACAAGAGCAGGAATTGCTTCAACATCCTGCATCTGACCTAGAGCAAATGCTGCCTCATGCGCAAGCAAATTTGAAGAATCCCTTGTAGCTGAAATGAGTATAAAGAATATGGTTAGCCAAAATCAATTACCTGCCATTGCATTCAAGCAACAACCTTCAAAAATTGCATCACTGCAAAACTGAGTTCAAAAGTACAGACACACATTGCTCCAAGCATCCTTTTTATGAAAACTAAATCATCAATCACTGACATAAAGGAAGAACCTGAGAAGGAAAACACATAAATCTCCCTCCACCATCATTAGAGGCCAAGTCTAAACTACTAACAATACTTACTTTTTCTACTCTGGCATCCATGCATCCCTAAATGATGGAAATAAAACATCCAATAAGGAAAAAGGAATTATCATTCCAAGCTTTGGTGCCAGAACTAGTGACCAAATTGGAAACCTTCAAATACTGACCGATAGAGGGGAAAAACTGCCGCATAACAATAAATGCACTCCTGCTTACTTTGCGTTTTCAAGATTCGAGAAAATAATTTTCTACCAAGTCATGATTCTTTTGAAATTCACTAGCAATGTTTATTGCAGCATAGATGAGTTTGTTAATATGAATGTGCGAGATTGCTAAAAAATAAAATCAGAAATATTCCTGTCTCAAGCAGCAGGGGTGTAGCACCACTAGAATAAAAATACGGTTAGGGTTGTATTAATATTCAAAGATGACCAATAAATTGCATATAATCCGGGATAAGATCATGTATATAAGATTTTGAGGTACTAATGACACCACACAATCATGGTTAAGTACAGACAAAGGATGGACAAAAAAAAAGGAAGAATAATTCTAGAAACTGGGTTCCAATGGTTCTCATGCACAGAAATGAAGTAGCATTTAACAGCATGACGAATTTTTTCAACTAAAAACATTTTCTAACATAAAATAAACAGCTACCATTCCACTCAGTCATTCTGTTCCCTCCGAGACTTAGAACTTCCGTCTACTGCTAAACCACTGCTAACTCCGCTACAGGTCGCCAATTGCTCCCATTTTTTTGATCATTCGATTTTTATTCACCAACTCAGGATTTAGCAAATTGAAACAATCTACTTCGTGCATGATTTTAGCAGATATTGATACGCGAAGTAATTAAGTAATTACAAGAACGAAGCAGCACCGATTCTACTGATTCGACTAAAAGAGAATAACTCCAACGCAACTATTCTAACCAATCAATCACCTGACTCGATGTATATAAAAAATAACCAAAACTTAGCAGGTGAAAAAAAATCGAGAGCTAGAGATGATGACTGGAATGTACCGCGAATTAGAGCCTCGCGAGGGCCAGTGCCGCGGAGATTACGAAGAGAGAAGAGAGCCCTGAAGCGCTCAGAGATGGGCTGGTCGCCATCGAGGAGCCGGTCGCAGAGGAACCGCTCCATCTCCGGGGAGGACTGGAAGCCTCCTTCGCAGCCCATCGCCTCGCCGCGGAAAGAGGGAAATAGGGAACAGAGGAGGAGACGAACCCTCGCTGAGAAAAGCGAACCGAACTTCCCATATATAGCAACCCGCGGGCCGCGAGTCGCGTCCGAGCAACGCTCAGAGATGCGGATTCATCGCTTTAAGATTCGTAAATAACCATGTGAACGGTGAGATGTCCATCCTCATTTACCCGTACGGCTAAATGATGCTTTAATTAAAAAAAGGAGCGGAAAAAAGATTATTAATTATATCTTTCCTCTCAGCCTCGCGATCTCAATCTCGATCTCGATCTCGAATCCATATAGAAATATACACGGAGATTGGCGACGCGATCGGAATAAGGTAGGTTTGTTGCTTTCGATTCTTGTTTACGGTTAATTAATCTTTATGCTTTTGAATCAAGGAATCGACCTCGGTTTTGTGTTCTTTCGCTTAAAATTTTCGGTTAAATCTCGTCAGATTTACGCGTGTTTGTGCGATCTTGCTTCTTTTCTATGTCAGATTTAATCGTATTTAAATATTCGTTCTATTGCTGAATTATTCGATAAGATTCTCCGATCTATCTATTTTACTAGCCCTAGTTTTCCCCCATCGAATTACACATTCACTTAATCTCGTGGCCGAATTCTTTGGGTGCATTTGTAGACTGATCTGAAACATTATTGAAATGTCGAATTGGGCAGAGGAGGACTGTGAAGAAAACTAGAGGAGAAAAGATTTCCATCTCGTCAGAAATTACTATTATAATGAATTCGAGAAGGTTAGTTCTCAACTATTGCTATTATCTTTCATGATTGTATCATCCCTTGCTCTCTTTTAGGAGTTTGTGTCTCTTACAGAATTTCATTTGGGTCACAAAATATGTTGCAAATGACAACCTTTACAGCCCCATCAATAAAGAAATTATTATTATTATTTTGCATGGTTGTCAATCTCAATCTGGATGAATTGAGTTGTATTAGAATCAACTTTGTTAAGAAGACTAGAATATGAGGGAGATTGATGGACAAAAGGTAGAGAAAGCTTAACAGGGTAGAGTTTGCTAAAATTAAGATGAAATTATTTGAAATTTGATTATGTCTGATTTTTTTTTTTTAAAAAAGAAAGATTGGCTGATCTAATGGACTTTCCTTACTTGAAGAAGCCTTTCCCTGTTGATTTCTCAGCTTTATTCCTGCTTGCTCATTGATCTAGATTATTGCACATACTAAGCACTAACAACTGAAGCAGTGTCCCTTGGACGTGGTTTTGTATTGAGGTTAAATGTATGTCACTGATACAATTTTTTAGCTCAAGTCGAATCAGGAATAAATTATAAGCTTAAGTTCAAGAAAAAAAGATAGGATTTTGTCTTTCTATTAGTTGAGGGATTGATGATATTGTACAAATATTTATAATATTTGTGTCTTCTTGATTCTGTTGGAAGCCTGTTCATTCATTTGCTGTGTGTTTGATGATTATCATTATATCTGCATGACATACATTGGATTTGCAAGTAGTAGTCAATATTATTGCATCGAACCAATCTCACTTAGGCTGTCAATGTATTCTCCATGATGATTTCTTTTTAGAATATTATGGAACACAACCCATTGCAGGGACTATCGTGGTACTAGATCTGCTCTTTTTGATGGCATCGAAGAAGGTGGCTTCCGAGCTTCACAATACTCAACTCATGAAATTTCTGAGCATGACAATGATTTAGCTGTTGAAGGACTGCAAGACAGAGTTAACATTTTGAAGAGGGTACGTACAAGATGGTAGATTTTACTGCAATGTTTTAGACAGTAGATTTTACTGCAACCATTGTCGTTCATGCAAATAACTTGAGAACGGAAAAATATGGAGATAGGGAGATTCCTCCTCCATATTGTTTTTGTCCATCTCATGTCTATAGCGTTACAAGGAGCATGTGTGAGCACACATAGACACACATACTAGGTTGTTTTATCCCCGATGAACTAATTGGATACAAAAAGGATTATAAGGTTGGTTTTTGTCATTAGTTCCCAAATTCTCTAATGTTTTAAAGGTGCATGTAGTGGACTAACAGAGAAATAGGTGGAAAATACAGAAGGGTAGATAAATGATGGCAAGTATAGGAAGAATAATAAGAGACCAGAAGTTTCATAGGCATTGAATTCGGTTAGTCTCCGAGATTAGGGATGGTAGTGGCTTAGGTGCCCACTTGCATCTTTGATTACTGCCCGAACTTGAGTAATGATCCACTTGAACTAGAGTAACTACTCATTTCGGATGGTAGTAAATGGGTACCTGAACTTGTAGGTTTTTGGTTTACCCCCATTGCTAAGGATAATTCAGCACCAAAATCCAACTTAGACGGGCTGGGTGCCCGCAGATACCAGGATCCCATTTTCATCTAGATCCTAGATCCTTTAGGGCAATTGAAATTGATCTGATACATGGCTGATGTATCAAACTAGACTTTCGAACAACCAACCTCGAAAATTTGTCAAATGCAAAGCTTATAGCATTTTAAAAAAATAATAATAATAATTGTGCAATGTGCCTTGCTTGCCACTGCCTGCTTAACTAGATTCTTGGCTACAACTTACAATATCATTCTTTTCCCTTTTACAGCTGACAGGTGATATCCATGAAGAGGTTGAGAGTCACAACCGGCTTCTCGATCGCATGGTATGTAGCTGAGCCTTCCCTGTATATAATTCCTTCTTTTCTATCGTAATTTACGAATCTAATATCTCAGGGCACTGATATGGATTCATCAAGAGGAATTCTTTCTGGAACTGTGGATCGCTTCAAGATGGTAAAGCTTAAAAGTTTTGACCACCCACACTAATAAACTAAACAAACACTCAGCTTATCTGTATATTATTTTCCACATCAGGTTTTCGAGACCAAATCAAGCCGTCGAACAGCAACCCTTGTTGCATCGTTCGTCGCCCTCTTCTTGCTCATCTATTTCCTCACCAAGTAGCTGTCATTGGTTTCGTTCAAAGCTCATGTAGTCGTCATATGTCTATATCCTCCACAGAGATGTCAAATATGCAAGATCTGTGCATGCTCCTGTGTGAATTGTGATATATTATATATCGATATAATAACTAATACTTGTGGAAATTAGTATCGAAGCAATATAAGTAACTTCAGTATTACAACTTAAGATGATAGATTTTAGAATATCTTATATTCTAGAACGTGCTCGATCTCGCTGTCTTAAGTTCCATCAGTTTAGGTTTCATCGATCATTAACTTAAGTTCGAACTTGAAAAATATATGTGATATTCACGATTCGAAATTTTAAAAAGATAAATAATTTTATCTTAAATTTGATTTGAAATAAAATTCAAACATAAGTTCGATTTGAATCTTTGAAACCCGGATTCGCTGAAAATTAAATTATAGTTTAAAATAATTTAAATTTAAATTCATTTAAAATAAAAAGAAAAAAAAATCAATCTGATCCGACCATTCCAACGTAGGGACAAGTCGGTATGTAGAACTCCTGCTAATACAAAATTTTAAAAAAGGATTTATTATTATATGCAATTTTGAAATAGTTTGTTACAAAGTAAAATAAAATAAAATTATATGATTTCTTACCAAGTAGAATAATATTACGTATAATAAACTCTTCCTTAAAATTTTATATTGATGAAAATTCGGTGCTATTACAAAAGGTCTGCAACTCAAACATGTGATCATCAAATGTACATGCCCCTAGTAAACCATAGCGTATGGACAAAGTGCACACTATTAACAACAAATTCTAAGGAACAAGGAGATCAGTCTGCAACATCTTCACGATCAAGCCAAACAAAATTGACATCGCAATGAAAAATAATGGTTAATCATATTCTGGATACAATTTTTGTTTTGTCCCAATGGCATCTCTTGGCCTAGAACATCATCACTATCACCACCACTACAAATTCAAGAGTTAAAATGGAGAGAGATTGGAATTGAAGCAGCAGTACAGAGAGTGTGGGTGTGGGGTGGATGACTAACACCAGATTTAAAAGGTTTACATATATATTTGAAGATCGCCATACTAATTTTTTGGTTCGGCTAAGTTATCTACACTAAGACTCACATATGACTCGGCCGCCTTTTGCCAGTATCTGTCCTTGTTCGCCTTACAGGATTAGCCCATTGTACATCAGCCATGCCGGGGGATGATCCATTTCCTCCATCTGTTTGTTTCCTTTCATGATGTGCTCGGCTCAGCGGAGATATCACCTTTTGAGCTGGTTGTGTATCACTCTGAGCTTGAGCTTTGGTGTTCCTTGCCATACTGGATGCATGAACCGATAATCCCTGATTATTAGCCATCGACGAAGGCAACCAACCTTGATTAGACGGCGAATTGGGAGTATTTATCTGCTTTGAACCGGACTTCTCCCTGTCATTCCTCCTTTTCTTGCAGATAACCAAGTCCCCTGGGTGTGTCAAAAGCTGTGAACAGTCAGGCACCTGCTGCCTCGCGCCTCCACCAGTTGGCCTTGATTCTTTGTGGGATTTGGAAGAGTTTGACCTGGTCCTCCTTTCGTCGTGAAGAGGAGTTGATCCGGTGGGTAAGGCCTTGCTGAAGGCAGATGCTGATTCTGACTTGTTGGTCGGTGTTTGTCGCTTAGTCTCAGTGGTAGAAGCAAGCCTTGGGGAAATAGGTGCAAATCCAGGGCTGGAGAAGATCACCGCATTCTTCGCTTCACTGAAATCGGCATCTGGAAATGCTATCTTCATGATGTCAAAAAATAGGTCTTGAAGTTTTCTAGCCTCAAACCTCACCTGCATGAGCAACAACTAGCTATCATACATCAAACTTCTTCAGTGATAAAACAAAAGAAACTATATCCTCGTGAAACCTCAAGAATCTTCACTTAAAACATGTTGCCTAAATTTATAGTAAAATAGTGGAAAAGAAAACAGTAATTTTTTGTTTGGTTTCTGGAAGATCAAGTATATTCTATAAAGATGTTGATGAGAAATATATATTTTTTCTTTATTTTCAATTTCCAATTTTTTTCCTAAAATCATATATAAACAATTTCCTAGACAAACACAGACAGATGTAAGCACACATTTGCTGATGAGGAATTCATTTTTGGACGACAACACTAAATGCTCAAGAAGTAGAATTCCATACCTAGAAAAACTAGGAATAGGAAAATCGAAGAGGAAGAAAAATTGTAATGTTCCACCAAAGACAAATTGTCACTACGTCAAGAAAAGTAAAAAATAATAAAAACTAAAAACCTCATACCTCATAAGAATATTCACAATGTCTCACTATATTTTTCAGCATCAATTGCAAATCTGCAATGAAATCCATCACGCCATTATATTCTAAGTTGTCCACACGCTGTTCGATGGTTTGCAAGTTTATGACACCATTGCTTGAGGCACCAGGAAGAAAGTTTAATTTTTCATTTCTCCACCAGTCTGACAAGAAAGGTACGATTTGATTTCCATCTTTTTCTATCCTCCTTTGGAGCTTGCTAATAACATTCTTGCACTGAGGTAAATTTAAAAAACGATCATGGATTAGGTGAAGTTTTAGTCTTGCTCAACATGGTAAAGAAAACAAAGGTAGCATGGATGGGCATAACCAACAAAATTTGTAAACATAAACTAGGCAAACTTAAGCGCATCAAGGAATGTAAGGACTGTAAAAAAGCCTACAGAATATCTAGAAGCGAAGCATATAACACCCAACTTGGTGAAACAGTCTGCTCTGGAAATTGGATATCAGGCTATAACTTTCCAAATATCAAGTGATAAGTTGACCACCAAAATGCACCAATTAGAGATGCAGTAAAAATAACAAAACTTGACACATTGCAAGGACATGAAAGTGCTAGTCAACCAAGATAAGCTAAGATTATCTATTTCGGAGACCAAGAAAGGGTACCATCAAATGATCCTAAAAAAATACTTACTCTGTAAGGATTACCAAAGAATATGAAGGGCATGCAGGGTGTTGCTTCATCTCAGAGCGAATAGTAATCATTCTTCATTTGCCCACATCAAATGACTTGCTAGGATAAAATGTATTCTTGAAGGAAAACTACCCACCCAGCATGTAGGGAACTCAACCTCTTTAGCAATTGGATGAATCTTAATGCCCTAATGATTAAAATGCAAAATAGACTCATTTGATAGTAAGTAGTGATACTAACGTCTAAAAAACAACAGTCCGGTGCACGAAATTCCTATCAATGCGAGGTCCTAGGGAAGGATCTATTGTACACAACTTTACCTTGTTTTGCAAGAGATCGTTTTTGAGACTCAAACCCATGACCTTTAGGTCACATAGCAACAACTTTACCGTTGTACCAAGGCTCCCCTTCATAGTGACACTAACGTCTCAGCCAAAATAATTGCATATAACACTTTGTTGCTAATTGAGTGGCATCATATGGGTTCATTGAGTTTTTTTGCCAACACTGCAATTAGGTATCTTTGACTTTTGACTTAAGGTGCACCCATCCCTAGAAATGATGGCTCACAAGTAAATTCAGTGTAAAGGGTCATAGAACTTGATTCATTGCCTATATAAACGTGATCGGAATGTTTGAAAATCCAAAGATCATTAAAAAAAACATTCATACACTCATTTTGTAGTTTATATGCAATCTTTGATCCATCATCAATACTCATTCAAATTTAGTAATATTCTCTACACAAGTCAATTTGGAAATTTTCATATTTTGATAGTGATCTTGTTGATAACACCATTATTAGCGCTCTATACAAGGCCACATCACTTATAACACTCAGACATCACAACTCACATAATTAACTAGATTTTGTTTTTGTCTCCCTTTACTCACTTCTTCAAATCTAATTGATTCAACTTGTCAGGCTATCAAATTTATTGATCTTCTTTGAACATATCTATAGCATCTCAACTTACTTCCATTTTATTATGTATCAGAGCCATACCTAATCACTCAAGGGTTCATTATTTTTTGATTAATCTTCACTAGTAATCCTGAGTATCAATCTCTCAACTTTGCTGCATCAACATTTTTTGTACCATGCCTTCCCTAGTTTTAAATCGCATAGTCTACCAGAAATAGAATGAGAATGTGAAGCTGATAAACAAAGTGATCTTTATAATGAGAAAAGCAGCATGTAATGGTGATGATACACATAAAAGTCACATACTAAACATAGATATATTCGAACGCACAATCAACAAAACATGCTTAAGTCTTACTTAAGCATAAAGTGATCATTGCAAACTCATTTGCAATGATAACAGGACAACAGTAACCAAGCGAAGGAAAGGAATAAATGATTGTCAAACAGAAGCATTAACAGGCCCAGGAAGATAACGAAGCTACGTGCTTATGCGTACCTTTCTCTGTGTGCTGTCTGACATTTTTGTGGTCACAAGGTTTGGGGCATTGGAGCTGATGGTCCTGCTATTCCAGCTTTCCATGGAGTGTTCGTAACCATCCTCTGCAGATGTAGACAACCTAGCAGACTTTTGCACAGCGGGAGACGAAATCACTCTTGAGGGTAAGTTGCGCCTCCGCTTCACTGATGGACTGATCTTGTTCAGCCCTCCGGTACTAGGTTCTACAAATGCCTCAGATTCTTCACCTCTAGACTGTGTAAGCTTTTCATGATTAACCAGCGCAGGTGACCAAGAAGCATGCTGGAAAGTGGCTTTAGGACTGTTGAATTTATCTTCGATTTTCTCCAAATTAAATCTTGGACGAAGACGGATGCTGCGTTTACGTTTTATTTGCTTTACTTTCGGTTGAACAACCTGTCCATCCTCTAGGTAATGCTCATGAACCAAACTATCTGACTGATGAAGATCCATGGTGGAATCCCCTGACACTGCAATTTCCCCTTCCTCTAGCTCATCTGGCTAGAGGAATTCAGAGGTAAACAACCAAAATAAATAAAAAATTAAAAAGGCTTATAGACAAATAATAAAACAACTCTGAGCAGGGCGATTTCAATAACTCACTGTCTTTCTTGAAGAAGGGCCTGGCTTGGCATCTAAAGCAGAAATTGATCCAAATTTTTGTGAAGGTGTTGAAGGTGTCACAGGTTGCAGTAATTTATGACTACTGGAAGAAGATCCTGTCGAACCAGCTTCATCAAAAGCATGAAAGTTTCTGACCGTTTCAATTGCTAGTGAGAATTCATCACCATCATTATCACAGACCAGGCCATCCTCTGCTTGATCCTTGTCACCAGTCAGCACATCACCAGCACCATATAACTCTTCATCTTCAAGTTCGCCCATGTCTTCCTCTACTTCATATGCATTTCTCTCCTCCGATTCAGCATCAGAGTTGTTATTTTCTTCATCTGATGATTCCCTGTATGTAAGGTGCTTTTTCATAGCTGAACCCCTAGGGCGACCTCGTCTTCTCTCTGTCTTACTGGGGGATGAAGCAGAATGCAAGCCATTTTGTTCCAGCTCAATTGTGCTAGATAAAATGTTCTTGGATGGTTTCTTAGATATACTAGCAACAACAGCATTTAGTTCTCTAGAACTAACACGAAGCCATTTTGGCACTTCGTTGTATCTCACCATATCACCTGTCCAATCAAACTCCTCATCCATTTGATCGAACAATTCAAGTTCTTCTTCACTACGAGCAATCATTTGATTTACCTCCTGAAGAGAAGGAACATCATGCACAGTTTCTTGGAATCTCTCCTCATCATGCAGCAGTGTCTCCAAAGTCACTCGTCTTTCTTCATGTGTCGTTCTTTGATCAAATCGGCCAGCATTTATGACCTCATCAGCCATATCTTTCTTGTACTGTTGAATATTATTACGTATAAGGCTTTCAATTGATCCCATATACCTATCTTTACCAGCAAGATCATCCTCTGAATCCTCTGCATCACCATCTCTCATTTCATCCTCTTTTTGGTAGCTTGATACTTTATCAACAACAGCTTCCAAGTATATAACTTTCACATCTCTTGTCTGACCAATACGATGAGCTCGAGCAACTGCCTGCTCTTCATTTTGTGGATTGGGATCAGGATCATATATCACAACAGTATCTGCAGTCTGGAGATTAAGACCTCTTCCAGCAGCACGAATACTAAGCAAGAAGATAAAACAATCTGAATCAGGGCTGTTGAAATCCACTATTGCTGACTCCCGTTCTTCTAGTGTAGTTGTACCATCTATTCGTCGGTAGACAAGCCGTCTCCATTGCAGATACTCTTCTAAAATATCAAGTAATTTTGTCATTGTACTGAAAAGAAGAACACGATGGCCCGCTCTCTCAAGTTTTATGAGAATTCTATCAAGAATCCAAAGTTTCCCACATGATCTAACAATAAACTCTTTAGAGCAGTCACTGAAGTAAGGATAGTTAAGTAAAGGATGATTGCAAACTTTCCTCAGCTCCATGCACCTATTATTAAGATTTCTATATGTTTTGACCTGGTACATTGGATTCTTTTGAACCTTCAGCATTTCCTCTTCAGGATCAATCCTAAGAGTACCAGTAGATCTTATCCAATCATATATAGCACCTTGAAAAGCTGACATTCTACATCTTAGAACAATTGGCACCTGCAATAATGCATTTATAAGAAAATACCACAAAGCTTGCAGAAATTTGCCCTTAAGTTCACAACACTTGCCTTGGGAGGGAGTGAACCTTCAACATCCTCAACGCGCCTTCTTAGCATGAAAGGTTCAAGGATTTGATGCAGACGGTGGATGATGATTACCTTCTTTTCAGTCTCAAGCCAGTCATCTTCCTCTGGATTATGTGAAGGACCATCCTTCTGAAAAGGCTTTGAAAACCAATCGTGAAATGCCTTGTGATTATCAAATATTTCAGGAAGAAGAACATTTAAGAGGGACCATAGCTCTTTCAGATCATTCTGTTAAGTAACAACAACATATATCAATCAACTAACAATGAACACGATGCCTAGATAATCTACAAGTAGAATTTCAAAATATTAGTCAATTGGTTTATAATGCATTAGCACCACTGTATATTGCAAAATTCAAATAGAGTAGCCAGAATATAGATAAAGCACATCTCAGACTTCTCTTTAGTAATTTATTAGTAACAACCCTTTACCTGTGCAAATGGTAAGAAATATATTTGGAGATATTAGATTAATATATTAAATGTACTGACAATTACAATTTATATATGAGTAACTGAACTCTTCAGTATATTAAACTAAAACACAGTAGCAAACTTTATTTTTTCTTACAGTTACAGATTCAATATTGAAGAATAATAATCATTTATCGTCCTCATAAATCTCTTATGTGCTGAATACATAGACCCAAGATTGATTTTGTTCACATGAGATTGATATATAACTTCCATATCAAGGAAGTCTTCCCAAAAGAAATGATTTTATCAACATTTCTTTCAACTGTCTATGGCATTTTCATACTTAGAAGTCTTCACTTACCTATTTTGTTGACTTCATATCAGACTTCATATCAGAAACAAGCATAAAAGCCATTTAAGTATGAAAAGGAGTCTAAATAAAAATTGCCCTAGTTGTAGTTGTCCTAGATCTCATGCCTGCTGTTCAACATGAAAGGCAAAGTCTACGCTGGATCGGGCTGCCTGACATATTTGGATTCTACCATAACTTCCCATCACTACAACTACATGTTCATAAGTCCTAAATATTGGAGTCAGCAATCCTATCTTGCCATCCAAACAAATACCTCAATGACCAACAGGTCAAATTCTAAAATAAAATCTAGCAGATAATCCACATATCCACAATGTAATAAATAAATAAAATGCAGATTTTCATCTCAAGTTCCAATAATTTTCTTTCAAAGAAAAAATAAATAAATCATATTGTGGCTTGCAAATCATTACAAACAACAAGTTGTGTATATATAATTGGTACTTGTTAGCTTGTAAATTATAATATGACATTAACAAATAAAGAGGCACATAGTAGCACTCATATGATTACTATGTCAGGTGAGAATAGCACAGCTGGATCTCATAGAGATCATTCGACAGCAGACCTGCAATGGGGTGCCAGTAAGCAACAACCTTCTTTGGCAGCGATATCTATCCAGATCCCGTGCCAGAACAGATTCCCTGTCCTTCATCCTCTGGGCTTCATCAATAATTATGTATTTCCAATCGATCTTTGATAACTTAGAGCGATCATACATAACAAACTCGTAAGTTGTCACAAGTACATTAAACTTAACAGCGCATACTTCCTGCAAAAACATGTCGAAAATTAGGGTTTCCTTAGTAAACAATTTGGAAGCATATTCTGGCAATGGAATCACCTACGACTCTAAATTATGCAAACTAACCAAAATCTGAAGAACATTGCAGTTCATCTATAAATGTAAAGTATAAGGAGGACTTTCTTGCACTAATACAGAGGATATACATCTGACCTGTGAGAAAAGCCTTGCCCGCTCCTCCTTTCCACCAACATAAAATATACAAGATAACGAAGGTAACCAGTTCAGTAGCTCACTCTGAAGGGTAAATAAAAAAGTAGTGTCAAAGAATAGCTTCATAAAATATAAAAATGACAAGCCAATAAATTGAGGGGAAACAAAATATACCTTCCAGTTAACCAAAACCGCATTAGGAACTATAATTAGGTGTGGACCATAATTTCCTTTAAACTCCATTAGGTAAGCTATCAATGACATAACCTGTTAAAATGACAAGAATAAAGCTTCACAGCCATTCATATTAGCTTTTTATGTCACCAGTAAATAGATGCAACCATTCTGTAGTATGCCAAATGCATTGGCTGGATCACATGCAAACCTAGAACATAAAGCAATTGCTAATGTGGCATCTGGGAAGGATAAGTGAGAGCAACCTTACAAGTTACAAGTTCCAACTATAAGAACAAAGCTTTTAAAACCTAAAACCAGACGGGCAAAAGAAAGACATAAGAATGCTAAGAAGAATCAAGTATGTCACCCAAATCAAATGAAGCCGCATGGTTTCTCTTTGTCACCTTCACAGGTTTTATACAAAATCAAAAGGCAAAGTTCTTAAGGGAAAAGTGCAAAGAGGCACCATAAGTCTGAGAACAAACACAATCAATACCTGTACAGTTTTTCCTAGACCCATCTCATCTGCCAGTATTCCGTTCAGCTTATTATTATAGAGAGATAGCATCCACTGTAGCCCAACCTGGAAATTTGCATTTACAAACATAAACAACAAATCGCCACTTGAATTAACAATGAAGAGAGGCCATCAGAGTTGTAACTCACAAGTTGATAGTCTCTCAAAGTTCCAAAACGTAACATTGAGGGTTGTCTAACAACTTTTTCCATCACAGCATGAGCCAAATTATAGTACCTATAGGGCATGATGATAAAGAAGAAAGTAGTCAATAAGAAAATAGAATGCTATAGATGCTAGTAAACAAGAAAAAGTGCTATTGTTTAACTGATATCAGATGGTTCTATGTGTTGAAGTATGTTGCAGAAAAATAGAAAGAAATTATCTTAGAACCTAACCACCAACAAAAATTTCTTCCAAAGCATGAATCATTACACTCATAAAGGAAATAACCCACATTCACACCTGGTGCAGAGAGAGAAAACTTACTTGTTGACTGAAGAACTGTCTTTTGGAGCATTCATTTCAGAGAATCTATGCCTGATCATTATCTCTTCTCCTGCACATGCTGCTGCAGCCTTGACCTCTTCTTCTGAAAGTCCCTATTAAATTCATGAAGAGAAAGCAAATACAGTAAAATTATATTTTCTAAAGGATGATGATGGGAAAATAAATCAGACAAAAAACAATAATCTAGAAAGCAAAGCTTACCTGGATACGTGCAGCAGCTGCTGCTGCATTTGCTGCCTCTTGGACCTCTTGATGACTTTTGGCATCAGCAATTTTACCTCCAAGTTTGTGAAGGTACTCTTCTGTCTGGGATAAAAAGGACGAAAGCACTTCGTAACGTTGAGCTGCATCACCAGGAACATTACTTTGCTGCTCCAGTAGCATTTGACGATATCGATCGACATCATTATTCTTCAGTGCTTCCATTCTTTTATTTCTGCCATCATCTTTCCTTTTTGAGAACTCCTTCAACATCTTTTCGTGGTATTTAGCAACTCCTCTATTTCTTGTGGTCCTTGCATCACGGATGGCCCAATGAGCCTCCAGAAGCCTTTTACGCCACTGGAAGATAGATTTTAGTTGCTTGTCTCTTGAGGCTTTTTGCATCTGTTGAACTTGCCTTAGGAGTTCAATTCGCTGTCTTTCACACTGCTTGACAAATTTTCGATAGGGCCTGTCTGACATAGCCATTATCTCTTGCTGTTGCTGATCAAGTTCATCCCGTAAACGAGCTTGACGATCTAAAAGTTTAAGCTTTTTTTCTTCAATTTGCAGCCTCATAACAAGGTCAGGCTGTATCCTTTTCCTTTCCAAATTGACACCTAGTAACCCATTAATTTTCCTTAAATTTTCTGTTCTTTTCTTGCCAAAGATGACCTTACCTTCCTCTAATAGCAAATCTTTCACATCATAAGCTAATGTTATATTGTTGGAGGTAGGAGCTGTTGAACCCAAAAGATCATGTTTCCTTGTAAATGATGGAAAGTCAAAAAGCGGACCATGATAGTTTCTCGTAACACCAGCCCTTGGAACTGGTGTAGAATTAGAGGCAGGTTTCTTCTCTTGTCCAGTGCTGGCTGATGCATCTTCAACGGATACTGCCTTACCCTTCTCATTGCAGTTGTCACCTTTAGTATGTAAGTTATGATTTCCCTTTCCAGTCTCCTGTTCAGCAATGATAGGAGATCTGCTTTCCTCTATCTTAGCAGAAAATGCAGATTGCAAAGGTTCAGTAGCAGAACATGCTACATCTGGCATTTGGCAAGCCATAACAGTTTTTTCCTCCCTAGTACCAGGCTCTTCTTTTGGTAGATTTTGGTCTCTACTTAAAAGAGCTGGCTGAAGACCCTCATCCATCTGCATATGCATTCCCTCCATGGCACTAGTTCTTTCCTGGAGACCTGCTCCTGATTGAACAAGAGACTGTTGTGGCAAAGAATCAGCAGGTAGTCCTGCAATTGCTCGAAGAACTTCAGGGGGAAGATTCCGTTCACCACGCTGATAATATAACACAAAAGTCATTTTTATTAGTTGTACAGATGATTACTGTAGACAACTTCAGTTGATAAATAAACAGAGGATAAAAAATCAATGCTTTAGATAGACTGGTGGAGGTTATCCCAACTCTTTTGCATACCTTCAACCGCCTAAAAGCTAGAATTTGAGCTTTAAGTACAAAAAGTTGTTGTTTCGTAAAACCAAACTGTTGGTTTGGCACCTGAACAGATCCACTCTGAGATGGAAATTGATTACCACCAACAGCATCATTGGAACGAATTTCAGGTTGTGTCGTGGGTCGGTTTAGCTGCTGCAAAGATCTAAGTTGCTGCATTTGCTGTGAGTTGTTCCCAGTATGAGCATTCTTAGCATAACACTGTTCCATAATCATGCTATTGGATGAATTTGGTGGATGGTTGATTTGACCACCATCAATTGTTATTAGTTGAGATTTTTCTACTCTCTCATTCTCACTCTCCCTATTATGAGCCTGAGCTTGTGTCTGCAAGTCATTGGACTTCCCTGCAATGGTTTCCCCTCCACTAGTCATTATATCAGATGAAACCGGCTGTGGGCAAGTAGAGGGACCAGCTTGGCTGGAGTAATCACTTATACTGTTAGCATATGCAGAACCTTCATTTTCAATGGGTGAAGAAATAACTGATTGCTTCATTGAAGGCAAACACGGTTGCTGCCCAGTTGTGCAAGTCTCACTTTGCTTCTGGATTGCGGCTAGTCTACTGGACTGCCAATGGGGCAGAACTTGTGCAATCAGATTTAAATTGGCAGGAACTGTTAAATCAATATTATGCTCCTTAGCCCATAACTGCATAGCTTGCATCTGGGCTATTGTGAATTGATTGTTTGCATTACTTTGTGTGGTTGTTATCGACTGCCGTGATTGAGATGGTCTTACCATGTTTGTTGGCACCAATTGTCCAGCTGTTATTTGGGAAGGTTTTGGATCATTTCTCTGACCAGAAACAATATTCCCTAGCTCCATCTGCCTCTCAGTATGTGCAAAATGATCGCCTGTTTGATTAAGTATAGATGATTGTGAATGGTTAGCTGTCTGAAGAGATGCACGCTCTTGAGCTATCAAATTATTTGCAAACATGCCTTGACTCCCAGGACTGGCTGCACTCATTTTCCCCTGTTGATTCATAAACCAATTCCCAGAAGGCCTGTGCTGGGAAGTCTGCAAAGCATATTGGAGAAATGCTTGATGAACTGGATTCTGGACATGGTGCTGCTCTATACGCTGGACTTTCTGATGCTCTTGTTGCTGGAATGCCTGCATGAGAAACTAAATGACATAATAAAGCATTCAATGCTATTTAGAATTGCATTACTCTAGAAGCAAAGTTGTCACATGAGGAAGCCAGTTGCAAAATGAAAGGAAGAAATAGTGTGTTAAAACAGGATGTCACGAAGCATATTGCAGTTTCCTCATCAAAGACAATTCATACATATATACACTAAATGTGGATTGTGAGAATTCTATTTAAATGCATCAGGAGGCAAGAAACAAACAGCAACAGAAGACAATGGCAATGAGTGCCCCAAGTGAATAAAAAAATACAACCAGAGAAGTGAATGAAAAGGAAAAAGAGTGCATTTGTGGGATCCAGTGGAGAAAATCAGGTATCGACAAGGGCAACTTATAACTGTGCAGTAAAATAAAACTCATCTAGAGTTGATAAAGAAAAGGTATGTTACCCAAAAGGCTGAAGACGAATTTAACATAAAAGGGGGAAAACTCATCTAATATTAACAGCTTCAGTTATAGAACAGTCAAAAAGCTCATGTGCATGAACATATTATAGGCCTGGAAATAAAATTACTTCTGGACAAAATCATCACAAGTGGAGAAAGCCCAATCGTCAAGGATCAAACAGAAGTAAATCGTGAACTCCTTCGAAGGTATTAGAAGGAAGCAAAAGTGTACTTGAAAACCGTGAAACACCAACGATCAATCAAGAAGCGTATTAGGAATGACTTTGTCAAACAAGAACGCCATTTGGATAAGAAAATAGCAAGTTCTGTTGACAAAAACCTTTGGAAGGAGAAAAGAAATACCCATTGAATCTCCAGTTGTGGTGAACCAGGTCCTTACGGTCGCAAATAGCTGACGACCACCGAGTATCGTTTGGTTCAAAAAAGACTATTTGAGGAAGCTCGAAGATATTTAATCACAGAATCCAAAAAAATCAAGACACAGAACACATAACTTGACGAATCTAGACCACCAAATCCAAATGAGAAATCCTACGAGGTTTCCACTCTACAAATTTAAGAACAAGCCTGTCCCACTTTCCCCCAAATATGGAAACAACATCAACAACCGTCTTTTTCTCATTCCACACATCAACCGCCAACGGTCCCTCGTGAGAGCACGAAGACCAATAAAAAAAAGCGCGACTTGCCACTACTCACCTGCCTCTGTGCGAGCTGCTGTTGCTGAAGCAGCAGCAGCTGCTGCTGCTGGATTGCTTCCCTGCCCAGATGGCCAGGGACTGAGGTCGCATGTGACGACGAGGAAGAGGGAGATGCAGCGTCCGACGGATGCGGCTGGGAATGCGACGGACCCGCTTGGTTCCGCCCGCTCCCGGACTGCATACCGGTACCACCTCCAATGGCGCGATCACCGAAAGCTCCAAACCCTAAAAACCCGCAGATCAGACCGCTGCGATGGGATCGATGCTCAGCGCCGCTCCGATCGCTCGAGACCCTCGCTGAAGCCGCACAGCAGCCTCCCGCAGCAACGGCGGCAGCGGCCTTAGGGTCGCCCGACGCGATTATCTGCCGATCCTGGCCCCATGTCACGGCTCCTCGAGTGAGCACCGAAGAGAGGAAGCAAAATTCTTGACCGGAACACTACGATCTAGCCGGATTCCGGCAATTTCGCTCGAAATCAGCCACCCCACTCGTTGGCTTGCTCCGATCACGCCCTAATCCACCGAACTCTCCATTTTTTCCCCCTTTTTTTTATTATTTTCCCCTCTTTTTCTATTTACTAATAATAGTTGCGGTGGTCCGCGGTTAACTTGACGCTGCGTCTGGGTTCAAACTAACCGTAGTTATAGGTACCATCAAACTGACCAAAATACCCTCAACCTTGACTAATTTCTTCCTTGCGCGTAATTATAATTTGAAAAGGTAATAATTTATTAATCAGGAAGAATTAAATGATTTAATTACAAAAACAAAGATTAGAAGGCGCAAATAGGCATATTTATGATTGGGATATTGAGATAATAATAAAGTCTATTTTAAACTAATTTAGTCATTTAAAACGCAATATAGCCTAATTAAAGAATATTACTTAATTAATATGTAGCATTGAATTATAATTAAATTGATGACTACTTCAAGACTTCGACTAAACTCATAATTAAATAATTTCTTTATTTATATATTAATTACTTGGATTAGGAATGTGCATTCCATTAAAATCAAATCAAACTGAATTCAATTTATTAAAATTGAACTAAATTAATTTTTTTAATTAACCAAATCAATTAAATTTTCAAATAAAAACTGAATAAATCAAACTAAAAAAATATTGATTAATTTAATTTTTGATCAAATTAAATCAAATAATTAAAATTTTTAAATATTATACAAGATCGAGCCGCCGGTTGCCCACTGCAGTGCACATGAGCAGCGAGTTTTAGATTCAGAGTGGCTGGTAGACAAAATGGACATCTTCTCCGCCATTTTTGGACAAACGCTCGGTGGGCGTTGGGTGAGGCCGGCGAAGGTCCAGTCCATGCTCGTTGCCCTCCTCCTCCTCTTTCTTCCATAACAAGTGATTTATGTCAATATTAATAAATTAAATAAAAAACCAAATTGATAAATCAAACTATTTCCACAATCTTTTTTTTTTTGAAAATAATAATAATTGAAAGATTGAAATCTTATTAATAATTGTACATATTTATTTACGAAGTTTTATTTATATTTTGTGAAATTAAATTAAATCATATTTTTTTTTATTTAATATTAATAGAAGTTTTAGGGGGTAAATTGATTTTAAATGCATTTGAAAGCTTGAGTCTTCCTAAAGTGGAAGAGGATAATTCGAATCGTATGCTTTATGTAAATTCGTATTTTTAATTAGCAAAGAAAATGAAAATATCGATAAAATTTGAGAGCAAATTGATATTTTTCTCTTCTAGGGTGGTGTTAGGTATAAATTTATTATTTTAAAAAGTATATATAAATTTATTTTATTTTTATTTTTTTTATAATTCAAAGTGTTCGAGTAATCAGGATATATTAAATTTTGTATTTTTTTTTTTGCTTTTTAAAAAAATATATAAATCATGGTTAAACCGATTTTCTCCCTTTCTTGTCGCCGTTCTCCTTCGCCGCCGTCTTAGTGCTAGGCGATCGGACGTTTGTCTCTGTTTCCGCCGGATTTTGATTGACCTTGCCTCTCGAGATCTGTTGCTGCAACATGGCGTCCTCTTCAGGTAAAGATCCGGATCACTTGTTGCTTCTAATTCGAATGATTTTTACTATTATCTTTACCGAGAAAGCTTACCCTAGAAGATTAGAACATGATGCTATCTGTTCTGCTTGATCTGTTTGCGTTTGCGTCCGTGCTTGAATCCGTTGAGACTCTCTTGTAATCTTCGCAAGAAGAAATTATTGTTTGGTTGCGATTGAACTTTTGGGGAGGTTATTACACGCCGACTCTCTAACTCGTCATTTGCAACTCCTGATTCCAAAATCGGGCGACTCTGTCGCATCTCCAAAACCCTAGCCTTTGCAACTCGCGACTCCAAAACCCACCGCCCCGCCCCTCTTGCATCTGTTCTCCGCTTTGCAAATCGTCAAAACCCTAGCGACTCCCCTCTCGCATCTGTACGAGGCCAAGCGAGCGAGCAGGAGGAGCTCTTACAAGGTGAGAAATTTGTTTGTTTGATTTTCGAAATTAAGGTCGTGCTTTCGGGTGATTTTGGATGGAAATCTTTTGCCGATATTTGTCACCTCATGGTTCTGACCTTACATTAGGTGATTCAATGAAGTGGATGGCATTCCTATTGAACCAGTAAAGTTAAATTGTGGCAATCATGTTCTCATGCCCACCACCTCTAATCCCTTCGTTCATT
>JBBMKF010423423.1:0-13792 GCA_037834155.1 Curcuma caesia
AAACAAATAAGATATGCAACAAACATATATCAACCAAGTGCAACAACCACAATCATATAACAGCAAGTGCATCAACTATAGATGCAGTAAACAATAACAAATGCATGCATGGTCACTGTCTGCACTCGCCACCCCCAGTCACCCACCCAGTACAGTGAACTGGGGCGCACGACAGGATAACTGCACACACTCCAACAACAGACCACTACACGTGAGTAGAGAGCGGCGAAAATATCACTGTCTGCCCTCAACATCTCAGACATCCACACTATGCAGTGAACTGGGATGCACAGCAAAAATCACCCGCTATACACGCGAGAGGGAGGGGCAGTCTTCAGGAGAATTATCTAACTAGTCCTAATAGCACCCACACTATGCAGTACTATAATGCTCTCACCCACACTGTGCAGTGAGAGTTAACAACAACAACATGCTATGATGCACAATTCAACAGATAACTACTACAACATCAAGACATGTGCAACATCAATCATGATAAATCAACACAGATAAACAATAATTAATGAGACTGCATTGAGGATAAATAAATCATATCAAGGTCAACGATAAGTGTCAAGCAACGACTATAATAAGAATAGCAACAAGATAATTATGCACTACGAAAGGAATCTGTGTTGACCAAGCACAGGAGTACCCACCTGGTGTGACGCATGTCAAAATCAGAACTTCTCCGTATAACAGGATCTACAAATCAAGATCCTGCAGATTACAACATATAACACCCACTAAGTATAACAATATATTAAATTCTATGCCAACGTAAACTCCAACCAAATGTCACATCTCAACTGACTTTAACCTAATCAAATTAACACAACTCTGTCGGATTAACCCAACCAGTCCAGTTAACTCAAGTTAACCTTAACCGGATCAAGAGTTAACCCTAACCCAATTCAACTCATCCTTTCCAATTAATCTATATAAATTGATTAATCAATTATTAACTAAATATCAAATCAATTAATACTTTAATCGACTCATTAATTATCTAATTAAACTTGTTTAACTATAAGCAAACATTAATCTAATTAAACTCCAATTAACTCAAATTAGCCTAAACCAGATCAACTAGGATCAACACAGGCCAATCCAACCGATCCAAAGATTTAGCACAACTCAATTAATTTAATTTAAACTAACCTTATTCCAAATTTACCTAATTAAATTAATCTCCTTGTTAATTAGCCATAAACCCTAATTAAATAAGTCTTATGTCAATTAGGTCAACCATAACCTAATCAAGTTAACCCCCAGGGCATAGGTGAGTTGGTTACGACGCAGCAGACTAGCAGAAGAAAAAGTTAACCCTACTAATCAAATTTTAGCTCAATTCTCTTTTCTCTTTAATCCATCGGTTCCAACCTAACCCATGGTAATCACAGTAACCAATTAAACCTACTCTCAAGTTAGGGATCATTAGATTAACCTAATCTCCACTAATTTAAAACCAATAGCCCAAATCCTATGAAAACAGAGCAAACACTAAACTATTCCTAAGCGAACAGCACAAATCAGGAATAGAACCCTACTTCAAGCTCTGATTCATTATTAAACAAGAATTGAACTCACCTCAGATTGATCAGACCCCTTACCTCAAATTGCCCCCGGTTCCAACTCTCTCGCGGTCGAATACAGAGGGTGGCGGCGCACCCGTGGGGAAGGAGACGAACAGCAAAGGGAGGCGACGGTGTCTTCTCCACATGAGCAGCAAGGGACGACGGTGGCGCATCTTCGTCTCCACGCAGTGGGCGGCAGCGTCAGGAAGAGGAGGGGATCGCGAGGGAAGGGCGATCGCGCAGCTTGCGGTGTGTGGCAGAGCGACGGATGGAAACAAAGGAGGCGACAGCGTTGAATGTTGCTGGTCTTCTCCATGCGAGCAGCATGGGCAGAGGGGACGGCGGTGTTGATGACAGAACCAAAGGAGCTAGCGCCTTCGAATAGGGCAAGCAAAGGGGTGTGGCTAGGGTTTCGGTCTCGGCCTCCTCTTATAGTCTTCGTCGGTGCGAGAACAACGGCGACAAATTCGACTGAGAACAGCGGTGGCAGACGCGATCTGTAACGGGTTTCAGGTTTTAAATCCAACCCCATTAACCCTTTATCAAATGGTTGTTAAATAGGCCTTAATTGGCTCTAAATTGGCCCCTTAAATTGGGCTTTAAAGCTAGCCAAATTGGCTTAAATGGGGTTGGTTGAAATTGGCTTTAGGGGAATGGTTTAATTAAGTTTTTTAATTAACCTAAATTAAAATCCAGTCCCTAACTAATCAAGCCCCTAATGAATCATTAACCCCTAATTCTTTCCAATTAAAGCTAAATTATTTACAATTAATCTCTAAAATTTTCTCGTATTTTACATATCGTGAGCACAACGCGTCAGCATGAAGCACAAGAGATCCTTCAAAGAGCACAGAGATTAGAATGTGTGAGTTGTTCTTCAAACAAGAGTCTCAAGTCTCTATTTATAGAGCTCATGTCGATGCTGACATGGCACTATTTTGGTCAACTAAAAACTCTCCGGTCGTCTGGACTTTGCTAACTTGGCTATAAATTCTATCTCATCGATGACGATTTCCATGATCTTAGGTCGATTGGAAGCATTCTGGTTGCTTGGAGTTTGGTCAAATTTTGATCTTGATTGACTTATCGGGATCATTGGATCTCATCAACTCCGGTTACCTGGAAGCTTTCTCTGATCTCTTGGAACCTCCCGACTCCGTTAGTCAAGGTTTATTCTCATTCAGTCGCTTGAGCTCCCTTCCGGTCATTTGAAACCATCGAAAAATGCTTCCCTACAAAATTAACATGTAATGAGTATGATAGAATATATTATGATTGGGTTCATATACCTTAGCTTGATATTTAGTTCCCAGCTGACTTGCTATCAAGATGTCAACTCCCAGGTGACTTGCTATCAAGATATCAACTCCCAGCTGACTCTCTTGGATTAGCTTCACCAAGTTCCCAATTAGGATTTTCTTATTTAGTTCCTAACCATATCGTCCACTACCTAGCCTCACTAGAACTTCTACTATTTAGTTCGCAACTAGGAATTTCTTACTTAGTCTCACTAAGACTTTGTTTTTGTCTAATTCTCAATCATGACTTTGTCTCTCATCAACTAACCTGCACATGCACACTTAATATAATCCATCAGTGCACACACAAACTAACTTTTAAATTTAATTATACATCAAAATATATGTTTGATGTGGTACTCCCAGCATTAACAGTTATTATTTTTTTACAACAGTGGTCATGGTTAATCTCACTTAAGAGTTCCAATTTTGCAAAATGAAAAATACTTTAAAAATTTAGTGTCATGATCCACGCACTTCACTTCCACTAATATCTAAATCATGCACCACAATTTTATATTCACCAAATCATGCATCTCATTCCAATAATACCCTTGCCACAGTCCACATATAAGGGGTGTGCTCATCGAATTCACTTCAAGCAACCGAACTACTTTTGAAATCTTGAAAATGAGAAGGATTTTTTTATGATGGTATCTACTTTTTCTTTCTCACTCAATCTATCATTAGTCATTTTTTTGGAGTCGTGACCTATTTTATTGAAAACTCACCCTAAACGATTCTGTTCTAGTTTTCAATTGTGACTTCATCTCCTAGCAAAGATCCAACTTTGTCTCGCTATTTAATTCTCCCAATATTCTTCCTTTGGTTGTTGCTTTTGATTGCAAAGTCATTGTATTACACAATTTTGCAAGGTCAACATTCGATCTCACCATCTTCTCCAACGGTAAGATTGTTAAGATCTCAATTTAGTAAGTCTTCCACTCCCCCTTCTTATCTCAAGCCTATTTTTCCCAAAGTCAGTGATGAACATGGATTTCTCTCTTTTGAGTCTTACTGGCCATGATTCATTTCCTTCTAATTTCCTCATCCTTTGCAAACCTTAGTTTCATTTGGTTGAGGTCTCATTATCCATCAATGAGTCTTGATAAAAAAAATATTGATGCACCCAAAGGCATCATATTAATTGTAGATGATTTCCATTGCATTTATTTGATCACCCCATCCTTCTAGGGACTCAATTGAGTCTAATCATGTCCTCTAACCTTGGTTCCGACTATTGTGAGTTTCTAAAATTTTTAGGATTTAAGGTAGTTTTGACACCAAGTCACTGTTGGCCTAGGCTATCTTATCCACTCAACAATACCATCAATGAGTTCCTTGCACTCTACTAATTGTAATCATGCTTAAAATTCCAAACTCAAGATCATGTATGGTCATGAATGTCTTTTGGTCAAAACTCACTAATGGTCTTTGGCTATTCAAATTCAATCAAAATTAGGACTAATGTATTCTTAAGAGCCTCTTGACTATGATCATACCCAATATTTCATATTCTGGATAGTATACGACCATCAATGAATTATAGTTAAAACTCATAATTGACTTAAAGTAGGACCGGTGCATTCCTAAGACTTTCCTAAGTGTCACCATATCCTCAAACCTGAATTCCACTGCTTAGATTACATTCTGTGAGTTTCTAAAATTTGTACAACCTAAGTACTTTGGCATAAACTCACTAAGACCTAGGTTTATCATATCCAATCTACAACACTACTAATAGGTTTCTTACACTCTTCTAACTTTAACCATACCCAAGATTTCAAATTCTAAACATTGTACGACCTTTAATAAGTTTGGGCCAAAACTCACTTATGGTGTTAGTCACCTCAGAATTGACTCAAACTAGAACTAATGAATTTCTAGGTACCTCTTGAGTGTCACTATCCCCTCAAATCTAAATTCCACTGCCTAGATTATTTTTTTATGAATTTTTGAAAAATGCACAACCTTAAGCTTATAATATCCACTCTACAACACTACCAATAAGTTCCTTGCACTCTCCTAACTCTAACCATTCCTAAGATTTCAAATTATAGACATTGTATAACCATTAGTGAGTTTTAATCACCTTAGCCACCTTAGAATCGACTCAAACTAGTACTAGTGCATTCCTAAGAGTCTCTTGAGTATCACTATCCCTCAAACCTAAAATTCATTGCTTAGATTATATCTTGTGGGTTTCTAGAATTTATACAATTTGAGTACTTTTATCACAAACTCATTGAAGGATTTAGACTTATCATATCCACTCTATAACACCACCAATGAGTTCCTTGTACTCTCCTAACTCTGACCATGTCTACGATTTCAAATTCTAGACATAGTACGATATCAAAACTCATTGATGATCTTAGCCACTTTAGAATTGAGTCAAACTAGGACCAATGCATTTCTAGGAGCCTCTTAAGTTTCACTATACCTAAGATTTTAAATTCTAAAAAACGTATGACTATAAATGAGTTTTGTCCAAAATTCACTAATGACCTTAGTCACCTAAGTATAAATTCAAACCAAGACTAGTACATTCCTAGGATCCTCTTGACTTTGACCATGTTGAAGATTTCAAATTCTGAACAGTGTTCAATTGTTAGTAAGTTTTGACTAACACTCATTACTGGTCTTAATCACATCATAATCGATTCAAACAAGGACTAGTGCATTCATAGGAGCCTTCGTAGTATCACCATACCTACTAATCTTAGTTGAAGACCTATTTTAGTATCTAGTGGGTTTCTAAAAATTATCAAGGCCGATTGTATTTTATCAAAGTTGATTGTATTTTTTTATTGTAGGACATTGAGAGTAAACACCATCTTCTTTAAGGAGAATGCAAATGCAAATATATGATTTGGAGAAAAGGTTACATTGAATGAGTGTATTGGGACATTTTATAGGATTTTTTCTGAATCTTCCACAAAGGGAAGGGTCCATTCAAGAGTACATATCCATGAAAGACACACTCAATTTATTAATGGTAGTCCCTTCACTTTATTCCTCAACATATTAGAAATATCACAAATTAGGGGGTTGCTAGTAAATATATTTGAGAACTGGGATTCTAAGGTAAGAACATATAAATTTTCCAGTGTGATTGTGTCCTTTACAAGGTGAGATGTTTTACTGTTGCTTGGAGTTTCATTTTGAGGGATGCTCGTCCCATTAAATTATAATGATTCTACAAGTTAATTATATGAAATATTTTTCTCAATCAAAGAGCCTAATTGATTCAAACTAGAGAACCTACTAAGGACTTATTATCTTTGAGTTAATTTTATATAAGAATATGTTCTATTGTTTTGTAAGTTTTATACTTTGTATTTATTTTATTTTGTTTTGTTTGCTTCTAATACATATAAGGTACGTCTAAGTTTTATAGGTAATGTTGATAATTTTGACAACTTAGGAAGTTATAAGTGGATTGAAGCAATATATAATTTTATGTCCCCTTAACTTTCAATATTTGAGAATTCATTTTCATCTAAGACTCTTGGATCTATCCCTCACTCTCTTACATAAAAGGATTTGTTAGTTTACTTGTTATAAGTTTTGATTAGTTAGTTGATTTCTTAATTAAATGGACTTTAGTTTCTAACTTTTGAATTGTGACATAGGCATAGTTTCTTGACACGTTCTTATTCAATGACCAAGCAACATGGTAGTATCTAGAATAAATAAGTGGAGGTCAGTTTATTCTCATATAAATAAAGTAAAGGCATGTTAAAAGAGTCTCACCTCCTTAAGTTACCATAGTAATGTTATTTTCTTGTCATATAGTTTAAGGTTATTAATTAATTCTGTATTATAATTGATTTTGTAAAAATTATTGTTGATATTATGTTTACCTCCGAGATAGTTGATTTACTTAGCAACCCCCACCCCTCCCTCTTTATTTGGAGGCTACACCACAACAAGATCAAACTCTAATTGCACAATTTACACTACAATCACAACAAGTAGCTTGATGTCTAGATTACATTGAAAAGGAAAAATAATCTAAAACTTTCACAAATAGTTTTCAAAGTTAGCTAAATAGAATGAAAAATTACTTGCTATTTTGAAAAGGGAAGGTCTCCAACCTTCAAATAGACATCCTGTAGCTAATCCTCATCCTAAAAATATTGTAATCAATAAGATGACAAGAGAATGCGATAGAAGTCATTGTGACCTAAGGGTCATTCCAAAAGATGCACCTAAATGGTTGAGAATAGACCCTTAGAGGAAGAGGACTACAAGAGAATTGAAGGAGACTACAATTGATACATGACATGCGAGTGTAGTAGAAAAAGAGCCTGAGGGAGGTATGTTGAAAATAAAGTCAACTACTGTTGGTGTAGTCTTACCCCAAGTATCATTGGATTTTAATGTTTGGCTAAAACGAGTTTAAATTAGGCAATGTTGGTGATCTAACTTATATGAATTGAGTTCATAGGAAAGTCTAGGTTGGAAGACTTGGCAAATGGTGAAGTCTCAGAGATGCGACCTCATGGCAAATGATGAAGTGTCGGAGGCGCAACCTCTTGGCAAAGGGAGACTTAGCACGACGTAGCTGAAGGAAATATCTCAAGCAAGTGCAAGGATGGACACGAGGCTTGTGGAAGATATTTGAAGGCTTGAGTCAAGGCCAAAGGATGAAGAAGGAAGCTGAAAGGAAAAAATTTAGCTTCACTAGTCGACTGACACTACCATCAGTCGATTGGTGCCTTGATAAGAAACAAATAGAGACTTTGGTCGAGTGAAATTCACTAACCAGTCAACTGGCCAATCAACTGGTGGAGGGATCAGTTGACTACTAGATGAACGTTACTAACAGCTGACAAATTAAATGCAATCTATAGAGCCGTTGAAGCCCATAAATCGACTGATCCATGGATCAATCGACTGGTGTTGAAAAAATATAAAAACACAAATTAAAGATTGGAGAAGCAAGTGTTTTCACTTTTTCTATTATTGCACGAATTCCAATCTCTGTAAACCATGATACTCTTCCCTGAATCTTCACTATTCACTTTTGTAAGAGGAAGAGAGATTGTTCTGTAAAGGTTTCTCCACCTTCAAAGAGTTCTTTGAGAAGGAGAAGTTTTCATAGTGGAAAGGTCGTTGTGTGTGTGTGGATCCTTGGATTAGTCATCTCGTAAGAGGTGGATACCAAGTAAATCGAACGGGTTAACATTAATCACTTTTTGTCTTATTTTGTTTTTGTATTTCCACTGACGATTTTATAGGCAAGAACAAAAAGTTGCTATTCACCCCCTCTAGCAAACACATCGGTCTCAATAAGTGGTATCAGAGCCAGTTCATTTCGGACAAACTCAGATTCAGCCGAAATATTCAGATGATGTTTCAAGAGGGATATAGCACCGCACGACCCCCCTACTTCGATGGCAATGACTTTGCTTACTGGAAAGGTAAAATGGAATATTACTTAACGAATGATATTGAAAACTGATTTAGTGTTGTAGATAACTTCGAAAAATCCAAGGATGCATCTGGAACACCTCTACCTACTAAGGAATGGTCGAAGGATGTATGCAAGAAGGCTCAAGCAAATGTAAAAGCCACAACCACCTTACAATCGAGCTCTCCAAAGAACAACTAAGCAAGGTTGGACCATTCAACTCGGCCAAAGAATTTTGGGAGAAGCTCATCGAACTAAATGAAGGTTCAAGTGAGTCTAGACGAGCCAAGAAAGATCTCTTGGTTGGACAACTCCAAATCTTCAGCATGAAATCCAACGAGACGGTAAGTCAAATGCATGAACGATTCAAAGAAATTATGAACGGCCTCCATGTGATAGGTGAGAAAATTGACAACCAAGACTTGGTAAGGTATGCACTTCAAGCCTTTCCCAGAACCACTCTATAGGCATCGATAGTCGATGCGTATAAAGTGTCTAGGGATCTTTCAGTTGTCAAATTAGATGAATTATTTTGTGAATTCAAATTACATGAACAAGCTAACATATCTACCAAAGAGAAAGGTATAGCTTTGGTTGCAGAAAAGAAAAAGAAGAGGGAAAAGAAGGAGGAGCCTTCATCCGAGTCCGACCAGAAATCTTCGGATAGTGATGAGGAGATGTCGGCAAAGGAGGTCGTCCATTATGTCAAAAAGATGATGGAAAAGTTAAGGAGATTCACAAGGAGGGATGTAAAGAAGATGTTTACATCACCACGAATGTCACATGTTATGAATGCAACAAGAAAGGATACATCAAGCCAAACTGTCTGGAGTTGAAGAAGAAAGAGGAGAAGGAAAGGAAGAAGAAGGAGAAGAAGAAGAAGGAAGTGATGGAGGTCCAAGCCACATAGCATACATCGAGTAGTGACTCCTCAGATGACGAAGAAGAGTTGTGCCACATCACCAGACACATGGCACTGATGGCGCGTGAGAGTGACCAAAAAACTATAAGTGAGGAGGAAGGATCAAGTAGCGATGAATCTTCCTCGAGTGAAGATGAGGTAATGGATTTTGCCAAAGAGAAATTCTTATATAGAACCATTGCTTTTCTTAAGAATGCTTTGATTAAATCAAAATCTAAGGTTAAGACATTAAAGGAAGAACTTATGACCATAAGGAACAATGATAGTGACTCTAGTGACATTAGTGAAGAAAATGATAAATTGAAGGATGAAATTATTGAATTAAGAAAATATTTAGAAAAGTTCTCAAATGGATCAAAGAACATTGACATGATCCTAAACAGTCAAAGAGCAATTTATAACAAGGCCGGAATATAATATAGACCTAAGGAGGTTGCCTACATTTCCCTAGTAGGAAGACAAGGGTCACTTAACAAACTAATCACTAAGAGAAAAATAAAGCAAGCTTGGGTCCCTAAAAAGTACTTACAAAATGTTAGTGAATCTAATTTTTGGGTACCAAAAAGTGATGTATTTTATGTTGTATAGGTAAGAGAGAAGAAAGATACTTACATGTGGATCATGGATAGCGGGTGTTCAAGTCACATGACCGAAGATGTAAGTAAATTTATCAAAATTAAATACATAAAGAAAGGAAAGGTATCCTTTGAAAATAGTGGAAAACTCTTCTGCAAAAGGTGGAATCCGCCACCTTAGCGGCCCTACACGATCAGCCCCACGACTATTTGTGAGGAGGTAAACAAGGAAACTGTAGTTGGTCACGACGAAGGAGGGTATTGCCTGACTTTGCCAGGATTCGAACCCTTGCCCTCAAATAGTAGAAAACTCAAGATCATAAGTAGATGTACAATTAAGGTATTGACAACCCTAGATTTGCTATGCAATGTCACGAGTAGGGTTGCAAATTAGAATTTATAAATTTATCAAAAACCCACAATAAATACAAATAAATGAAGTATAGGGGCCTCGAGTCGTATTTTTCCAAGGACTATTAGAAAATTGCGTGAATTGAGCTTGGGTGTTGTTCTTTTTGGATTTTCTAATAAAAATGGGAGTTTTGGTGTTTTGCAATGAAATGTAAATGAAAATCAGTAAATAAATGAGTTAATGAAAACCAAATGCAATTGAAATCAAATTAAGTCCTAAACTAGCAATGCAATGCAAGAAACTAAACTAAGTTAAGATAAGAAATTGAGTTTCAAGGAACTAATCTAGCCTTTTTTAAAAAAAACCAAGCAAAGATGCAATCTAACTATCAGCAACAATTAACTATCAAAAACAAACAATTGCTTAAGCTAAGCTATCAAGTGATCTGATACAAGATCAGTAACCTTGATACGGAACAGTGTCCATTCAAGGTTTCTGAATTCGAGTTCAGTTGCAATAAGGATTGAAACTAAGCTTACAAGATTTCCAAAACAACTCTAAGACAATCAGCTACCCAAGTTCAATCAACTCCCATCAACACTAATACTTAAACCATAAAGCCCTAACTCCGTGATACACAAGCTCAAAAATGGCACGAACAGCAACTTATCAGAGTTTCAGAAACTGATTCGGAGTGCAATTGAAGAGTAAAAAGGAAGCTAATCAAATTCTAAAATGATTCAAAATCCAACAAAAGCTAATCCTTAACTAGTTAAACTGAATTGACAAGGTTTAATCAAAACAGAAATTCAGAAATGGGAATTGAACAGAAATGAAAGTTTTCAGAAATGCAGGAACAAAGGAATGCATTCAGCCTCCCTTTTCCGATTGTGTCTCTCAAATGGGTGTCAAACCAGCAGGTGAATCCACAATGTGGCTTCACTGATTCACGCAGAGCTTGAAACTGGTCGTTGTGGCTTTTTCTCACTGTCAGCAACACGAAATCGGCCGGAAAAACCCTCCCCAGCCAAGAACAGGTTGCTGCACAGTGGGATTGAGGTTGCAAAACTGGATTTCCTCTCTTCTTCGTGCTCCGATTGAATTTCTGGTAGTTCCCGGATGCTTGGCGCTCCTAGGAGAACCCCTCAAAGGATCGCAGCACCGGATTTTCCTGTGGTTGGCCGGAACACGCCGAGACAAGGGAGAAAGCCGCCGGAAGAAAAACATACATGTGAAATAACATCGGATTTTCAGCAAATGATACATCGGGCCTCGTACATATCATAACATACATGATAGATCCTATCGCCGAAGTAGAAAGAATCTTACTCATGCAAATCCTTTCATCTTCTGCCCTTGGACACATAGACTTCGAAAGGTGAACCCTATGCTTGATGGGTATGTAACATTTCTTGGATTCAAGCATGCTAAACTACTTTAGCACCTTGTCTATATATGTAAACTGCGAAAGACCAAACAACATTTTCAATCTATCTCTATAGATCTTAATCCCATGGATTTAGGTCGCTTCTCCCATGTCTTTTATGGATAACCATAGTTTAACTGATTGTAGAATAGACACATCATTTCCTATTAGTTATATGTCATCAACATATAATACTAGGAATACGATTGCACTCCCACTAACCTTCTAATACACATAGGATTCATCAGAATTTTGTGAGAAATCAAACTTTTTGATTGCCTCATCAAAATGGATATTTGAACTCCTGGATGCTTGCTTCAATTCATAAATAGATCGCTGAAGTTTGCATACTTTATTTTTATCAACAGATATGAAACCTTCGGGTTGTACCATATACACATCCTCAAATAGATTTTCGTTAAGGAAATTTATTTTCACATCCATCTGTCATACCTCATAGTCATAATGAGTAGCTATGGCAAGGAGTATCTGAATGGATTTAAGCATAACTACTAGTGAAAAGGTTTCGTCATAGTCAATGTCTTACTTTTGACGATATCCTTTCTCCACTAATCTAGCTTTATAGATAATCACATTACCATCCATGTCAGTTTTCTTCTTAAAAATCCACTTGCACCCAATGGACTTAATGCCCTTAGGTGGATCCACTAAGTTCCAAACTTGATTTTCATACATGGAATCTATTTCCAACTTTATGGCTGTTAACCACTTATCCCTTTCTGAACTTTTTAAAACTTCTTCATAATCGGTAGGTTCCTCATCTTCAAATTCATTCGATTCACTTATGAGAAATTCATATTTCTCTAGAATATTGTGTGTCCTATTGGATCTATGAAGAGGTTGTGTCTTTAAAGGTTCATCTGATAGCTCATCACTATGAGTAATCGGTTGTGGTTCTTGATTAGGTGTCTCATCAATGTCTATTTGAGTCTCTTGAACTTTATTAAGTTCAACTCTACTCCCACTATTTTTTTTGCAAGAGAAACTCTTTCTCTAGGAATACAGCATACCTTGAAACAAACACCTTTTGTTCCATGGGATGATAGAATTGGTAACCCCTTATTTTCTTAGGGTATCTAATAAATAGATATTTATCAGATTTAACTTCCAGCTTATCTGATATAGTCCTCTTCACATAAGTAGGACAACCCCATATCTTCAAGTAAGATAGGTGAGGTTTTTATTATTTTATATTTCATATGGAGTAACAGAAACAACCTTGGTCGGAACTCTGTTTAGCAAGTAAACAGTTGTCTCAAGTGTGTAACCCCAAAAGGATCTGAAAAGACTTGCATGATTTATCATTGACCACACCATGTCTAATAAAGTTTGACTTTGCCTTTCAGAGACACCATTATGCTGAGGTACATACGACGGAGTCCATTAAGATAATATCCCATTGTCCATTATATAATACTGAAACTCTTAACTTAAGTATTCACCACCTCGATCAGGATCGAAGTATCTTAATACTTTTGTCAAGTTATTTCTCTACTTCATTTCTGAATTCTTTAAACTTTTCAAAGGCCTCATATTTGTAGTTCATTAAATACATATGTATATTTGAGAGGTGTCATAAAACAATCACCTTACAGTTATACTATTTATTAGATAAATATCAATTCACTATTTGAGTTTCTGTGTTTGATTGGATCTTAAACTCATTTACTGAATATCCACAATATGATTCATAATATGAGATAATTTATGATTGGATCATAGCTAGTGAGCATCTCTACATGTGCAATTATGAATGTATTAAAATTATCCCTAGTTGATGAATCGATGAGCATGGATGTCATCGATTTTGTTGAGACTAGTACTTTTTAAACTTCTTGATTTGCCAAGCAGTTGTTCTCACTGGCTAGAGACATTGGATATTGAGAGTTAAACATGGATGCTAGTTAAAGATAACTAGTTCATTAGAGTGACCTGTCTTAAAATTTCATATGGTTCTATATATATGTCAATGAAAATCTCAATGCATCTTAAGTGCGAGTTTCCTTTGACTTGTGGTATTCAAGCCACTTTAATCATGGAGACTTATACTTTGAAATCTTAAACAAACATCTCCGAGCACTACAAGAAAAAAAGGATTTCCCGGCGGTTTTAAAATCGTTTAGCTGCGGTTTGGAACCGCCGCAAAATCATTTCCCGGCGGTTTGGTAAACCGCCGCTGATACCGGTGTCGTTAAACCATTT
>JBBMKF010423746.1:0-13785 GCA_037834155.1 Curcuma caesia
CGCCATGTCCACCTCCGGATATCTGGCCTCGTACATCCGGCACTCCAGGTTCGGCATCTTCGGCGATTGAAGGATTGGAAATTAGGGTTTTGCAGAACCTTCGCCAACGGATTTGTCGCACTCGTGAAAGAGAGGTCGAGGGAGCAGGATTGCGATGCTGCGGCCGGAAGGGATATGAATAATTAGGTTTTGGTGTGTGAAACTTTCATTTCAAACCCTGTAATTTATCTTTTTTCAAAATGACTTCCAGTTTCTTCAAACTCTTTTTACTTTGATGCGTTTATCATTCTACTAAATGAAATTAACAATATTAATACTAATCGTCTGAAAATTTTATAAAATATTTTAATAATTTTAAAGCTCAAACACGTACGTGAACTTAGAGTGCAAATTTACTTTTTTTAATTGCATAATGTAATAAAAAGATGATTTCGTCCCAAATAGTTCAGTATTATCAGTCTCACAATTAGATACAAATCAACAAGAAGACTCTCAATGAAAAGGTATTCCGTGGTTGTCAATATTGTGATTCGACTCTGCCCTTTTTTTTTATCGCATAATATTTGTATAAATAATGTGTATTTTAATTGACAACTTTGTTATAAAAAAATTATTGCATTTATTCTCTGGAAGTGAAACGTGCGACCTGAACTCTTCATCCGTTTCTTTCCCAAACAAATATGTTACTCCTTCAGCGCAAGGAGTAATATATTTGTTACTTCTTCAAAATCTACTTCGCCGAGATTAATAAATATGTTACTCCTTTTCAACAAAAGGTGGCTTCACGACTATTTACAGTTGATCACGACACAGGAGGGTATTGTCCAGCTTTGTCAGGATTCAAACTCTTACCTTCTTCTGCAAGTCTACTACGTCGTAACCAATTCAGCTATGTCTGAGGGGCATAAATATGTTACTCCAAAGTATACCAAGTGGTGGATATAGAATTAAAGTTCTAATCGAACTCAAATCAAGCTTGAGCTTTAGAAAAACGAATTGAGCTCGAGTCGTTTACTGTTCAACTCAGTTCGGTTCAATTACACCTATATGTAGTAGTGATCTTTTATAAGGTGATTATGGTTCCAAAGTATAATTCATTAGCAAATAAGAATCAAATAGAGCATTCAAGATGACTCGATGAGTTGTCACTAGAAAGAGATAAAAGATTCACATCATCTTTTTTTTTTCTGTCGAAAAAGTTTCAGTAATCAATTATTAATAAAATGCAATTCACATTTGTTCAACCCTCAGTTCCTTCACATAACTATGAGTCGCTTTCTTATGCTTTGTATAGAAGAAGAAAAAACAGTAGAAGGTAACTAATGAATGCGATGCCGAGTGTGAAGAAGCCTGTCTGCAAGGTTCTTCAGCCCCACCAGAATATTTATCTATTTCCTTAAATGAAAACGTCCAAGTTTTGTATGCATGCTTTTGTCCTCATTCATCACTGACAGATGCAGATGATCGAGATCAACCAATCAATCAATCGATCGATCTCTTTCCTTGTCGAGTTAGTGATGCCGACGATGAGGTATACAGAGTGTAAACCTCAAGAAAGAAGATCGAGAAAAATATAAGCTCTCTTGGAAACCTATACATAACTGTACGTATTTAACTAATACAAGATACTCAAGCTCAGCGGCCTTCTTCATGCCACCAGCTTTCTTCCCTTCGAAAGCAACAGAGCACCTACAGCCAAAACGCGAACGAGTTGAACAACAACAATGGCTACCTGCCATCTGATTCACGGAGAACGAACTGACCTTGTGGAATCCATTTCGGCGTTGTCGGCCGGCGGCGGCAGGGCCCTTGCTCTCTTCGAGCATAATTTCGTCTTTGGAGCTGACGAATCGCAGCAGTACCGGGGGCGACCAGAGACTGCTCGTTTCGTAGTCAAAATGGAACTCCGATGCGTCCGGGAACTTGATCAGGAGGCCCTCGGAGACGCTTCTCGACACGAGCTGAACCTTGGTGACAGGCGAGCGTTCGTCGGACAAGCCGATCGTTTCTGAGTCGGACATTGAGGATCAGGAGAGGAGAGGTCGAGGAACAGAGGGGTTTGCTTTGCATCTTTTCTGTGTTTGCGTGTTTTAAGCAGCTAGGGAAAAAGGGTTGGCGATTGACAAGGACATACATCATGCATGCATCTTTGTGGATATATGGAACTTATAAACTGCTTGTTAAAATTAAAGGCAGGCTCGAATTTTACTGTTTCCTTTGCTCCTCTCGATCGGTCTGATCCATCTCCTGCTAGCTTTTTTTCTTTCGTTTGGATCTCAAGCTGTAGCATGTGAATCGTTGGTCTCAGATCTGAATTCGTGTTATAATGAAGTGGACAAATCTGCTAGATAATTAAGATGTCGGAATCTGAGACCATTATGTTGCTGCATTATTAGTTCTGGTGGATACCAAGCAAGACCACATGACTACAGGGACAGATTAAAATGCTGACGAATTACGGCATCTAAGTTTTAAAATATATACTTAAATTACACACGGATGTATATGTCATAGATGACGTGGCTTCCTCTACCCTAAACATCAAGAGTTAAGCGCAGGTCAAGATTCAGATTGACCTGATAAGATAAGTCAATATGAGATAGCTGTCATCTCTGACTCGGGTTCAACATGGGCTCAGTCCTAGACTTCACTTAGGTCTTCAAAGCAATCTTATCCGGCCCCAAAGTCTCATCTCAACTGTTTTGATCGTAGGTGTCTCGATCCTGAATCTCATCTCGGCCAATCTCTTTTCAGTCATCTCGGTTTCGAATCTCGTCTTGATCATCTCAGTCACAAGTCTCATCTTGGCTATCACATCTCAATCGCCACCCTCCGCTTTACACAAAAAAGTTCCCCACAAGTCTCATTTTGTTTATTAAAAAAAAAATCTTTTACTTATATTAGAAGCTTAAACGTTTCTTCAAATTTGTCTGATTTGATTGGAATTAGAATGAAGAAATGGAATGGTGTGCGTAATTAGTATCATTTAATTGATTTTTCCACCTCCCCACATGGATCTCTCTTCTGGGCACAGTGCTAGCTAGCCTGCTAGGCTAGCTGGTTTTTTTTTTTGACTTTGCAATGTAATTGTATCTCCACGTTCATGATTATGACATAGCCCCTTATTTGGCGCTTCATTATTCCGGAATTTTTCGGTACTAGGTCTATTTATTTATTTTGCGGCAGAATTTAATTACCACGTCGTTGATTTAAAATATTGATCTTTTGTAACCGGGCTACCTTTTGTTTCTCCGGTAACCCATTGATCTACTTATACGTGTCAAATAGTCGATTCAAGCATTTTTTTATTTTTATTTTGTTGCGGTTGGCCAATCAATTGACTACTCCGACCGCGAAAACGCAATCGTTTATAATAACATATTTTTTTATGTTAAATAATTGAAATTATTTAATTATTTTTTATTGATGATTATGATTAATCGGTCATTAATCTCTCAATTTTATAAATAAATTATTCATTTTATTATTTTTTATGTCAAATTTTAATTCTGCTTCAATTACTTTCGATTTGAATTCTTCAATTCTAATGAATAGAAGAAAATTTATTTAATAGTTTATTTAAATTTTAATAATATTTAATTTATTGATGATGAATTAAAGTAAATTTTAACAGTTAAAATACAAAAAGTATTGAAACTCTTAAAATTCGGAATACCCTATTTCAATTTAAAATTATTTAATTTTGTTAAATATTTTTAAAAAATTATCCTTCTGTCTTGAGAAATATATATAAGATATAAATATTATAAAATATCTTATAAATTTTAATTGATGTAGTTATGGATAGTTGAAGTGACAAATTAAAATAAAATATATTATTAGATTTGGAGTCAAATATTTTCAAATCTAATTATTTATATTTTCATCGACTAATATATAAAATTATTGATTTAAATTTATTTAAATATTCTAATATTAAACTAGCAGAATCACTAAATTTATTTACGTAGAATATATTTCTTTTAAATCCAAATCTAAATTATATATGAAGTTTTTTATCAAAAATCAATTGACGTGTTTCCGAATTACTTTCACTCGTACAATTAAAAAATTAATGAAATTGAAAAAAAAACAATCAAAAAATTTAGTAACTTAAATAATAAAGTATATTTATATTATAATAATTTAAATTGGTCATTAAATTGACAACTCTTAGATAATTTAAAGATATTTTTTTTATACTAGGTATTTGAATTTTACGAGTTAACTAATCTTGAGTTGTATGGTCCAATCCCACTTCCCACATACTAAGTTAACCTAGGAAGTCCACTTCCCACATACTAAGTTAACCTAGGAAGTGAGACGACTCCTGACATAGTACCCCCAATATTACTAGTTGTTCAAATGTTACATACATGTGCTATGTAGGTTTCGAACCATGATTGCTTGAGAGAAGTATCATATCTCTTACCATCACATTATGTCCTTGGAGTACATATAGAGTCTTTGATGGAGCATACATTGCTCACAATGTATCTCAATTATCTACAATAATATCCATTTTATTTCTTATTTTATTTTTTCTTATGTACCATAATTTAAAATTTGAATTCTCTATCTATTTTATCCCTCATATAAAAAAATATTAATTCTTCTCTTAATTATCATATATATTACCTCTATTAGAGCATCCCCAATGCTATGTTAATGGGGGTGTTATAACACCCCTTAGATGTTAATGAACAATGTGGAAGAGTGTTATAACACCCCTCCACATGAACACGTTCAATGTCTTTAATGCGTTCATGTGGCAGTGGGGTGGGCTAACCCCTGGCTGACCCATCCCATATGCAATTTTTTTTTATTTTTTATTTTTAATTATTAGTATTAGAGTGTTATAACGAAGAAGCGGTGCTCTTACTCTATGGGTGAGTATTTTTATATTTAATATTCTAAATTTTAAACTATTAAATTTTTATAGTATTTATTCTTATTTAATTTATGATGTAATTTTTTTAAATCTATTTAACACTTAACACTGCATTTAAATTTTTATAAAGATATAGGAGTCCTTACATATTAAGTACTCTCTAAAAAAATGTGGACCAAATACCTTTTTTATCTCATTATTTTTGCCATTTTTTTACGCTATGAATAGATCGTAGACCTGTTTGGTCTATAATTTTATCACTTTAACTTATTTCACGATAATTTATATATGGGGCGGCGTTGCTGTCAAAATCCACCTGAATTGGAAGTACGACGAAATTACATGACACCAGTGGTGTCCAAATCTCACTGTATTCTAGATGCAGCTCCAACAAGCACAGCTCCGAAAATAAATTAACACAGGCTTATTTCCAAAATCAGAAAAGCCTAGTATCATCTTTGTGACATTTACAATGCACGAGTTAAATCATTAAACAATGTGCACCTCTTCGGCCTACTTTGCTGAAATAAAAAAAAAAAGAGAGAGAAAAACTAACAACAACAAAAAAAAACTAAAAATAAATAATAAAAAGGAGTAGCCCGGCTTAGAAATTATAACAAGTGGCATAGTACTGAGACAACAAAAAAGAACTGCTTCGGCAAAATTCTGCATCACCGATCAGCCATTGATGATGAAACGTGCTAAGTAACGAAGCAAGAATGCTATAGGCTTGATTCTTGTGGATCATGAAAACATCCGGAGAAAATTGTTTGCATATGCCATTGGCTTCACATCTGGATGCGGCTGCATATTGGAGATAGCAAATCAGATTTAGCTCATACAAGTCTCTAAATGGACCAAAAGTATTGACAAGATAGTATCATTATTTAAGCTTCTATAAAGCATGATATGAAATAATCTGATACCCACCACAGCTGAAAAGCTAACAATATCTGGTTTCAGATCTGGAGCCGTGAAGCGTATAAATGCACCCTTGTTGCCCATCTGCATCATAATTGTAAGCTCATATTAGTATTATATCTACCAACTTTTGGCTATTCATATTAGTTCATTAATCTGGACTAATGAAATAACACAAACAGATAAAGAGTTCTGAGCATAATAATAAAACTATTATCTGAGATATTAGTGCTTAGTTACCTGATCACAATAATTTGGAGCAGAAAATACCGTAATAAGCTTTCCGTCATGTTCAATCTCATATCCCTCATCCTTTACTTCATGTGACCTCACAACGAGATCTGCCAAAAAACAATATAAAAATACATAAAAAATGGCATTCGTAAAGGCACAAAAGTGATATGTAGGCATGTTACCAAGATTATTTTCCTGTAAAAATCTCTTTGTGACATCTTCACCGAAAGAAAGCCCAACTCCTCGCTTGCTGGGGCCTCTTCCTCGTTGAGGTTGTGGATCACTCCAAAGCAGTTCACACATCAAACCTAAAAAGAAAACATAAAATAGGATTCCTATGTTATGCAAGATAGAGCAAATAACAGCCAATCATTTCCTACCTGGGCTTAAGAATCTTATGTAAGCTTCAGTTCTGAAGAAGTTGACAAACACAGAACATTGAAAGACTTATCATAAAGCAAAAACAGGAAGGGCATGCGCAAGCATAACCAGGTGATGCCTCAATTTGAAATAGCAAATAAAGCAAGGAATCACTCTAATTATGCCAGAAGATTTATAATGAGTAAACTTCTAAGCAAAGGTGAATGGAGAAACCTAAGAAAGTTGAAGAGTTACATGTCTTGCAGCAAAATAGAAATAAAAATAACAACCAAAAAAAAAAAGGAGAAACAGCGTTTTCTATAAAGAAGTATAAGTTGTATAATGTGTTATTCCATTATAACAATGTGACATTAAATTCTAATTACAAATCACCCTGCAATGACAACCAAAATGGAGAAACAGTATTTTTCGATAAAGAAGTATAAATTATAAAATGTGTTGTTCCATTGTGACATGAGATTCTAATTACAAATAACCTTTGCACATTTGTAACTACAAGTCTATCAAAATTTTAAACAATTTTGATAGATTTCACTAGCATGTCTCTAGGTGAGCTTTGAACTTAGAATACCAGTGTGATATTGGTTCAGCAACCTGTTGGATCAGTAATACATGTGCTGAAAATCGCTTGTAACGCCAGCTATCAGTTGCACAGAACACAATAAACACCATAACCACCAATACCTATATGATGAGAGAAACTAATCTAGACATAGTGAAATAAAAATTATCACACAGTCCTCATTCCTCACATCCACAAAAACCTGAAATCAATCAGACAGAAATTCCACAGACAACTAAGTGGAAGCAAAATACCAACTCTGTCATAGTTTTTATATATATAAAAAGGAGGTTATAGATCATGGCATGGTTTGTAAATGAAGAATTCTTTTTGACATAATATCGTGAGCATTAGTCATATCAGGTCTTGGTTCCTAACATGGAAATGCGAATACTATGTGTCTGATTGTATGCATTTGTAATGTAAGATGCCATTATAAGTTGCAAAAGATTCAAGAAAAAAATATTGCAAGATCTCATGGTAGAAAATGAGATGATATAAGAAATGAGACAAGTAGAAGACAGATCCTCGGCATTTTCCGATGAGATTGATCACTAAATTTCCACTTCAAGTAACCTTTACAAGGTCAGTGGATGAATTGGGCTACAACACAGATTTAACATAAAAGAATATATTGTAAATGAAATACTGAATATGACGACAGTACTTTCATGGAAAACTAACGAATTTAATAGTTTTAGAAGACATAGATTGTTTTCACCTCCACATCAAACTAAAAGATCAAGATTCAGCAACAATACCTTCCTCTGGAGGCTCACAGAAGCGATCAATTGCCCGAATGTCAGAAAGTTTAACACCGTCCACACTAAAAAGTCCTCCATGAACTACAAAGACTTTCTCGTTTATAACATGTGCCAAAGGCAAGTAGCAAAATACTTCCGCAAAGAGTTCAACAAATGTCTCGCCTAATTTTGATCTGACCTCTCCTTCAAAACCATAAATTTTGTTCATGTTTTTACTTTCATGATTACCCCTTGAAAGGTACATAGCTGAAAATTTGAATGAGCAGATAATTCATGTTAATAAATATACTACTGAATTGCAACAGTTTGGCCTCAGCAATGCAAAGTACACTAACCTGTTGGACACATGCACTTCAATGCAAACAGAGTCAGAATAACTTCAACAGAAAAGGACCCTCTGTCAACAAAGTCTCCATTGAATAGGTAAGGGTTCTCCTCAGAAGGAAGCCCATTGAGCTCAAATATGTTTAATAAATCATAAAACTGCAATTGACCACAGAGAACTTCCATGAAATAATATACTACAGACGGAGTGAATTTACAGACCAAAAAAAATACTAAGAAGTACTTAGCATGTTGTTAGTTCAAACAGCAAACTTATTGATAATTACATACCTGGCCATGCACATCTCCACAAACGGTAAAATGACATCTGTCTGGAATAGTGATATCGACAAGAGAAGGCATAGCTCGCAACAGTTGTCTGGTTTCGAGGACAATCTGGTAAGCATATCTGAAATTCAAAGGATTTGTCAAAAGTGAGATAGATGGTAATCTGGGAAAAACAAGTATTAACATAATAGCTTTCAGAAGTACCTTTTATGCAGATGTTTTTGATTTTTGAAATCATTCATCATTTTCTTCACAAACTCCAAGGTTACTACTTCACCTTCTATCCTTGCACCAGTGTATTGTGCATCCACCTCTAATAAACAATAAGGTGTTGCATGAAAATGAAATACTATTGAAAAGAAAGGTAAATAATATATATGCTAATTCTGAATAAGGTTACTTAATAGTCAAAGATGCCTCACTGATCCACTTTCAATGTCCATATTTAAATATTTTGATTTATTAAATTATTTTATTCAAACAGTGATCAGAATTCAATTTTTGTATAGACTCAATGTAGTTTGACCTTCTCCAGAATCCCGCACTGGCGGGAAATTTGTGCATTGGACTGCCCTTTTAATAATTTTTTTCATTGAATAAATTAATTTATCATATTAATTGAAAATTTTTACAATTTACAATTCATTTCATATAACTATGACAAATTTATAATTTAATTTATATGAGCAATATAAATTTTAAATCCAACTCTGAAATTATATTTTTGAAACCTATTCACCTATTCAACTATAACTATTTATAAAAACCGAAGAAAGGTCAAGTTAAAAAAACTCAACTCTCATAAATACAAAATTCACATGTAGTATAATGGATTTAACTTTGAAAATTTTATAATTTAATTTAAATGAACATAAATTTTAAATCTGAATATGAAATTTCTGTAACTTACTTAGATAGTCCGTGCATTTTAAGGCTAATGCACTAGTATAGATGTGAGATGTAAGGGAGAAAATTAGAACCACTGATTTTCGGTAAAATAGAACAATTAAGAAGTAATTTATTACCAGAAATTATAAAACAAAAAAGAGAAAGAAATAATAAATGAGAAAAGTGAAGCAATCAGGATGATTTTAGATTTGAAAAATCACCTATAGAATGGAAATCTATTGAATCTGCAACTGAGTGCCTTTCTGATTCATTCACAGCAATGGCTTCTTCAAATCTAATTTTCTGGACAGCCTTTTCACATTCCTTCAACTTTCTAGTTGCATCAGGATCATTTGGGCTAATTTTTTTCACCTGTTGATATACATAAATGCAAGAATGATTCTCAGAACATGGTTAGGAACTTATCGATGCTGACTATGAAAGGAAGGCACAATCAAACATTGTCCCAATTAAATTGTCATGCAAAACATTTCAAAATACAACAGAATGTACTAGAGTGTTAACATACAATAGCATTATAATCAAAGAAATGATTGTAGCATCATTTGCTTGATAAATGGCGCAAATGTGGACAAGTGCTCTTAATGTGAATGAGTAATATGAGTGTAAAACAAAACATGCCTGTTGAAAATCTTTCAATGCTTCCTTAAATTTTCCCATAGCAAGATATGCTGCACCACGTCTATAGTAACCCTGTCAACAAAATCAAGAATGTAATAACCAAAGATGAGTTAGGACAAAAGAAAGAATAAGCATACCAAACTTCTCTGACCTTTGAATATCTAGGGTCAATCTCAATAGCCTTACTTGCATCCTGGACAGCACTTCCATATTGTTCAAGTTTGGTATGTGCAAATGCACGGTTTGCCCAATAAACAGCATTAAGACCATTCAGTTCGATAGCCTGACTGTACAGATCTATAGCTTGTGAAAACTTGTTGGCTGAATGAAAGGAAAGAAATAAGTCAAAGGTTCTAGAACCATTTAAATCACCATGAAAATAAAAAGTGAAACTAAAATCCTTCTAAAAACATAATCTAACTAGTAAATGTATTTTGTATCCAAAAATTAATGAAACTAAACCAATAAAAAAGATTGCCCTCACTTATTATACAAACAATCAAATACAATATAATTGCAAATTCATAAAACACTATTAATTTTTCATGACCATAACTCGTGTGTTAACTAATATGAAAGTGCACAATTGTTTTTTCATAATAACTTGAGCTTTTGGAATAAGTTGTCATGCCAGCAAATACATCATGAAGATAAAAAAATGATATTAAAATGCTTCTAAAAGCATAATCTGACTACCAAATGCAATCATTTCCAAAAGAGTACTGAAACTAAACCCACAAAAAAAGCTCTCACTTGTTCTACGAACAGTCAAATACAATATACTTGCAAATTCACAGAAGACTATTAATTATTTCATGATCATAACACGTGTGTTTTAAAATGGTAAGAAAGCAGGTCTTGTTTCAATAAAAAGATACATATTCCTATTAAGTTAATAAATTGTCATACTTTTAATAAAAAAAATACATATTCCTAGTTAATTATGCGTTGAGTCAATCTCAGTACACTTCAACCCACTCAATATGAATGAGTAGAATTGCAAAGATTAACAGTATAAGTTGTGTTACTTTCTATTGTTCAATTTTTGTTTCTTTGTTATTGGATAAGCTATAAGTTGTGTTACTTTCTATGGTTTTTTTTCTTTGTTATTGGATAAGAATAAATATTATAAGAAAATTAATTGTCTAAGATTTGGAACATGAAACTTAGGAACGTTCACTAGTAAAACAAAGGAGGTAGTAGATACAAAGATTAGAAGAAAAATTAATATTTTGTGTGTACAAGAGAAAAAATGAGTAGGAAAGAAGGCAAAGATGTTAGAGAATTTAAATTTTAAATAATGGTAAATATAAAAGAGTAAAACAAGAAATAGAATACGTATTATTGTAAATAGTTCTCTAAAGGATGAAATAGTAGAAGTAGTTAAGAAGGGGCATATAATTATAGCTTTCGAGATAATGGTGTCAAAAGAAACTATTAATGTAATTCGCATATATGCACCTCAAATAGGATTAGATGAAGTCGCCCTATCTAGATTTTGAGAGGACCTAGATGGCATCATAGAACATTTCGCCAACCAAAATGATATTAACAGGAGGAGATCTAAATGAACATGTAGGAGTGAAAAATGAAAAATATGATAGGGTGCATGAGAGTTATGAGCTTGGAACAAGAAATGAAAAAGGAAAAACTATATTGGATTTTGCGATAATATATGACCTTATACTAGCTAATATATTTTTCAAGAAAAGTAAAGAATACTTGATCACATTAAAAGTGAGAATAATAACTTATGATTATGAAGAATGATAGAAATACTTGTAAAGATTGTAAGGTCATCCCTGGAGAAAACTTAATTACCCAACATAGGTTAGTAGTGTTGGATATGCGCATTAAGCATAATATCAATAGGAAAAAAATGTGCACTCCTAGAATTAAATACTGAAAGTTAAAAGATAGGAAGCAAAATATATTTAAGGAGAGGGTAGAAGTACAAGTATTAGAAAAAATACATGGTGATTCGGATATGACATGGAATAAGATGATATTATAGTTGAAAATAACAACCAAGAGTATACTCAATGAGTGAAAGAGATGTGCACCACCAAGGCATCACCAAGTAAAGAATCTTGATGGTGTATTGAGAAAGTTCCAGAAAAAGTAAAGAAAAAACGAGGAAAATTTTAAAAACTATACAATAGCCAAGAAAGCAGTAAATGAAGCCAAGAATGAAACTTTTGAACGTTTATATCAAAAATTGGATAAAAAAAGGAGACATTACAAAATAACTAAAGTGAGATAGAGGAAGACGAGATCTTATTCAAATAAGATATATTAAAGATAAATGTAATAGAGGTACTATTAAATGATGAAGAAATGAAAGTCCGATAAAAGAGAAATTTTTATCAATTTTTAATGAAGGTTTAGGTGATCAACTTAAATAACTTAAATAGGTCAAATAAGTATAAAAATTTAAATTTTTATTATAGAATTCAAACTTCAAAAGTAAAACAAGCTTTAAATGGGATGCAAAATAAAAGAGTAGTTGGACCAGATAATATTTCAATAAAGATATGGAAGTGCCTAATAAAATAAGATATTGAATGACTTACAAAACTATTCAACCTGAAATTGAAAACAAAAAAAAAATCTGATTAGTAGAGGTAGATACTCTAGTTCCCTTATACAAGAACAAAGGAGACACACAAAATTGTGCAAACTATAAAGATATTAAATTAATAAGTCATACTATGAAACTTTGAGAAAGAATAATAAACAAAAGATTAAGGAAGGAGATCACGATGATCGAAAATCAATTTGGATTTAACCTTAAAAAGTCAACAATAGAAGTTATACATCTTTTTAGACAACTAATTGAAAAATATCAAGAACAAAAGCAAGACTTACATATGGTGTTCATTGATCTAGAAAAAATTTATGATAGAGCTCTAAACGAAATTATATGGAGAATTCTAAAAAAAGAAGGTATTAGCATAGTTATATTGAACTAATTAAGGATATGCATGTCGATGTAATAACAAGAATGAAGACCCCAGGCGAATTAACCAAAGTATTTTCCATAAAGATAAAATTACATTAAAGATCAGCTCTAAATTTCTATCTTTTTACACTAATCATGGACGAACTCACTGAGCACGTTCAAGATACAGTACCGTGATGCATGTTATTTGCAGATGATATTATTTTAGTAAATGAAACACGTGAAGGAGTGAATGTTAAATTCGAATTTTGATGGAAAATAATAAAAGTGAACGGTTTTAGGTTTGGTAGAGTAAATATATATAATTTAAATTTAGTAATATTAAAGGTAATAAGAAAATTGTTACGATAGGAGAACGAGTTGTCTGTAATTGAGAAGTTTATGTATTTAGGATCATTTTTATAAAAGAATGGAGAGATTAAAAGAGATTTTTTACATAAAATACAAGTAGGATAGTTAAAATGGAGGAAAACGTCAATTATTCTTTGTGATCATAAAGTACCTCTAAAATTTAAAGAAAAATTTTACAAAACAACGAATAGACCTGCAATGTATGTTATATGAAGTTAAATGTTAGATTATGACTTAAGCACATTTATAAAAGATGAGAATTATAGAGATGAGAATATTAAGATGGACGTGCGGACATACGATAATTGACAGAATAAGAAATGAGAACATTAGAAACAAGTCAGATTGTTTCTATTGAGAAAACATTCCGGAAGACACATTTAAGATGGGACGGACATGTACTTAGACGACTAATAAATGCCTCAGTTAAGCAATTGAAACTATGACAAATGTGCATATCAAACGAGGAAGAGAAAAATTAAAAAAGACTCGATTAGTAACAATAAAATAAGATAAAATTTATTTAAATATAATGATGATATAGTAAGGGAAAGAGCTCAATGGTGAAGAAAGATCC
>JBBMKF010423855.1:0-13783 GCA_037834155.1 Curcuma caesia
GAATCGGAACGAAGGAAGAGGGTGAGATCGGACGAGACGAGGGAGACAGCCTCTGCAGTGGAGGCTGCTGCGTCTGCAGCGGCGGAGAGGGCGGCGAGCACGCGAGAGAGCTTCCTGCGGCGCCGCGCGACGGAGGGGAGATGGTAGATCCTGTAGGCTCCGTAGGCGGAGAGGGATGAGGCGAGGGCGAGGAGGAGCCACCGCCGGTGGCGGAGGCAGATGCCCATCGGAGGAAGTTGGAAGGTTGGCGACGGAGACTACCAATTCTATAGGCTTCGATTTGACGGAGCATGGCGACCACCAGATTTTATTTCAGTCTAAACGCAAACATATTTTGCAAATAGAAATATTTCACGGGGCTTAAATGAAATTATACCTATAATCTTAAAAGCCGCTACTCTCTTCCGCCGCCGTCGACTTCATGCTCCACCTCCGCCGCGCTATCTGCCTGCTACTCCCCTACGCCTCCCAGTTCGCCGGACTCATCCTCCTTCTCCATCCTCCACCGCACTTCTCCGATCTCCCTTCAACACCACTGCCCAAGTCTTCGCCCAACGTGTCCCAACGGGACTACCCCCTCCTGCCTACCGGTCACTGTCGCCGGCCGGATACGACCATAGTCCTTATCTTCTATAAGGTCACATGATCAGTAGACTTCCAGTTTGGAATCTCCCGCACAATGTTTGCCTCAGGTTCCTCGATTCTTATATCCGCTCGGGCCAGTTGGACCGCGCCAGAGATCTGTTGGATAAAATTCCCCACCCACATTTGCCCTCATTGACTATCTTGATCTCCGCCTTCACAAGGCGCAACCTTCCCAAAGAATCCATAAGGCTTTACCAGCGGCTCCGAGAAACCAAAGACCTCAAGCCCGATCGACTCGTTCTGCTTTCGGTCGCCAAGGCATGCGCCTGTTCGTTGGACCCTGTAGAAGCCAAAGGATTGCATGAGGAGGCTATCAAGTTTGGTCTCGCGTCGGATCTTCTCTTAGGTAATGCCATGATTGATATGTATGGAAAATGTGGATTCCATCAGGGTTCAAGGAAGGTGTTTGATGATTTGCCGATTAAGGATGTGATCTCTTGGACTTCGCTCATTTCAGCTTATTTGAGTTGTAGGATGCCAGTGTTAGCTTTAAGTGTCTTCCGTGATATGCTTCATGGTGGAGTCGATCCGAATTCATTCACTCTGTCTACAGCCATTCGTGTTTGTTCAGAGTTAAAGGCCCTGGGTTTTGGAAGAGAAATTCACAGTTATGCACTGCGAAAGGGTTTCGAAGATGATGTATTTGTAGGAAGTGGACTGGTGGATTTGTATGCTAATTGCTCGAGGATTAGGCAAGCTAGGAGTATTTTCAATAGAGTCCTTAACAAAGATTCAGTTTCATGGATCGTGATGTTGACAGCTTATTTTGCTGATGGGGACTGTGAAGAGGCTATGAAACTCTTTGAACAGATGAGATATCGAGGAGTTGCTACCAGCTCCGCTTCATGGAATTGCATGATCAGTGGGTTTGCACAAAATGGAAAGCCTGAACAAGCGTTTGGAATGCTACATGAGATGCAACATTCAGGGTTCAAACCAAACCATATTACACTGATTAGCATGCTGCCAGTTTGTTCATTCGTCGAGAATCTAAGGAAAGGTAGAGAAATCCATGGATTCATTTGCCGCCACTGGTTTGTGGAGGATTTAACGGTGTCAACAGCTTTGATACTAATGTATGCCAAGTGTGGAGACTTGGATAAGGCCAGGCATGTCTTCAACCATATGCATAGGAAGGACACAGTTGCATGGAACACAATGATCTTGACGAATTCAATGCATGGTTGTGGTGAGGATGCATTGTCAGTTTTCCATCAAATGCTCAAATGTGGTGTCAAGCCTAATTCAGTCACATTTACAGTTGTTTTGACTGGCTGCAGTCATTCGCAGTTGGTTGTCGAGGGAAAGTCAATTTTTCATTCTATGAGTAAGGAGCATGGGCTTCAGCCTGATGCCGATCACTATGCCTGCATGGTAGATGTCCTCGGCCGCTCTGGTCATCTTGAGGAGGCATATGAACTGATTCAAAACATGCCCATGCAACCTACGGTGGGTGCATGGGGAGCATTACTTGCTTCATGCAGAGTGTATAAGAATGTGGAGTTAGCAAAAATTGCTGCTGCACATTTGTTTGAAATCGAACCTGAGAATCCTGGGAATTATGTGTTGCTGTCAAACATACTAGTGTCCGCTAAGATGTGGGATGAGGCCTCCAGCATTAGGGTTATAATGAGGGACAGAATGCGGGATAGAGGTGTTACCAAAGTACCAGGGTGCACTTGGGTTCAGGTAAGGGACAAGGTTTACACGTTTGTCAAAGGCGATGACAAGAACCCTCACCGAGAGGCAATATATGGTTTTCTGAAAGATATCAGGGAGAAGATGAGGTTTGATGGCTATCTTCCTGATACTGAATATGTTCTGCAAGATGTAGCTGAAGAGGAAAAAGAGGAGTTACTGTGCAGTCACAGTGAGAAACTTGCAGTTGCATTCAGCATCCTAAACGTGAACAGTGAATCAGTCATTCGGGTGTTCAAGAACTTGAGAATATGTGGAGACTGCCACAATACTATCAAATTCATGGCTAAGGTTACAGGATTACAGATAATTGTGAGAGACAATGTGAGGTTTCATCATTTTAGAGATGGAAACTGTTCGTGCAAGGATTTGTGGTGATTTTGTAAGTTATTTTTGCCTATATTATTTTCATAAAAGCATTTTTTGGCAGATTCACATGTTTTTGTTACAAGAAGCTATATGTGCATCTAAAACAACTGGTTATAGTAATATGGTTTGTGTCCCCTGATCAACTGGTTGTAAGTCCTATGGTTCATGTCCTCCCTAACAGCAGAGCAGCAATTAGTTTCAAGATTGGAGTTGACAAAAGATTTACACTGATATATTAGATGCCAAAAAGAATTCAATGTTTCGGATGATGAAAAATGACAAGAAGAAGAGAGTAGAGATTATACTAAAGGAAGTTATTGATAAGCCTGGTTATCTCACGCAGCTGTAAACTACATGTTCACGGATGGTACACAGAACATGCTTGGTTTCTCAAATTTGGTTGTGCATGCACCTTTTGCTCCCTTTGGACTGAACTATTTGAGAAATCCTAGGTATGTGAAAATTTTCATTGGAGATCCATATTCTTGTTTTGATTTATATGGTAAGAGTAAATGTTAAGCTTTTAATAGGTTTGAGTTTTCTTCTTGAATCTATAAATCATCACCTAAGTATCATCATCTTCAAATCTATCATTATCAGTCAGAGAATTGTTTCAAAGTTTAAAGGAAGAGAGTGACTTCATTATTTGTTAATGGAAGCTAGCTTTCTTGCAAATTCTTTTACCAACTACTATGTAACTTTGTTCACAGTTCCACATATATGCAAGTACTTGAAGGGATAGAAACAAAAAAGAAGATTAGGATAAAAAAGGAATAGGACATATTAAGCTAGAACTTATACATCCCATCAATCTAAGCATTGATCAATGCATCAGATGCTTGGGATATTCACCATGCCAGGAGATGTTTTTTTATTTCATTAAAATTTGATAACAAGCGTTATATTAGGCTAATCTAGCAAATGTGCCTGCATCTTCTGCTAGCCTTGACTTGCAAGCTAAATGCATCCATTCCATGAAGAATTTCATCAAGCAGATCCTGAATCAGGTCTCGAAATATCAACCTCTCAATGCTGATCCCTATTTCAGGTAACCCTTCGCAGAAGCCCATCCACCCCTCCAATTGCTGCAGCATATCTTCACTTGAGATTGAAGTAGTAGCATCTACACACCTTCCAGCAGCGGAACTCCTGGCTTTGAGCTGCTCAATATCATCACACAGTTCTTTTGCTAAGCACCGTCCACTGGGGAACTTGGGAATCATGTTCCGATGCAATAGTGATAGTTGAGCTTCTGGACCACTCAGCTTGAGCTTCTGTTTTAGTAGCTCATTCACTAGATCAAATAACAACTTGCGATTTAGCTTTTCAAGATCAGACCTCAGCTGATGAGTGCTTTCCTTGATGACTTCAGGCGTGGTCTGCCAGTGCAATTTTGTTCTCTCTAACACAGAGAATAATTCAGGATTTATTAGGTGTGAAGGGCAGAGTTCGATTGGCTTTGTGGTCACTAAATCGGAAGTTAGATCTTTCATCAAAATGCCAGATGCCAGTAGTGTCTCGTACACAAAGCGATGGTCTGGGCACTTTGTCTCACACAATGAAGAAATATGATCAGTTTTGGAAGCTCCATCATCATCCGCTGGGCTTAGTTGTCTGAGCTTCTGAATCAGCTTGTCAACTTTCTCAAGCCTCTTGTGACTGTATCTGGCATTCAGGTTTTGTGATGGAATGTCTTGCATGTCACTAGCAGAAGTCTGAATATCATCATCTGTCATCAATTATGAGGTTTATTCATGTCCAAATAATACATTGATGGTCAATAAAACGAATCTTGTTCAAGCTCAGAGAAATACTTCTTACTATATTTAGTAGACTGTTGACAAGTTGATACTGACACTATTGTTGCTAGTAGAAACACTGCTTATACATATGTAGACGTCATATGATGCAAGTTGGAGGAATTTATTAAGGGTAATCAATTGCTAGTAGGAATAGTGCTTATGCATATATAGGTGTTCTATGATACAAGTTAAGGATTTAATGAAGGCTAATCAATGTTATTTTAGTGCTACCTACTGCAGTAAATAAATTCCCAAGAGTGCCTTAAGACCTCCCTTGATCTCTAGGTTAGTCGATCAGTTAGTTGTCTAGTAGTCATTGTCCTTCACAGTAGCTACTAACAAATGAGGAACATGATTCAGAAATAAATTTGCAATTAAGGATCATTCAGAGGCAGTATGTGAACCATTTCTAAAATTGATTCATAGTAAATATAACATATGAGAAGAAAACAAGAGAAACCTGCTGAAAGATCCTTACCTTCAACTTCATTTGGAAGTCCTTCCTTTGGCAAAACAGGTACATCATCTCGGTACACTGAAGCATCTAAAACAGAGATTGGGCTTGGCTGCTCGGTAGCAATTTCTACAGGTTTACTTGAAACTTGTTGATTTGAATGACACGAGAACTTCTGAAATCAGATAAATGAACACTTATCAGTTTCAGACTAACTATGCAAAATAGGAGCTGCATCAAACATTTTGCATTGTAAGTCTAAATATTTTGTAGGAACATTAAAAAAATGCAAAATGATCACCTATGATGCTATGTTCAACCCAATAAAGTAACTCATAATATTGATGTTACTCAACCACAAATAAAGTCTTTTCAAGCTCATTCTTCAGCGAACTATTGCTGCTAGGATGGCAATTTAGATTCCTGGCTTATAAATGAATCATGTCTCATTGAGTTGTGACAAGTTCAGTATAAACTTGAACTCAATTTGGTTAATATACATGTTAAAATCTATAAACCTTGCAATGTCTTGGGTTAAACGGGTTGTGACAACTTTTGTCAAACCCTGATTGCTGGTGTTTCTTGTTACTTTTGTGACATGAACTGATGATTAAACTGGAGTATCAAAATGAAATTCTCATACCGTATGATTGGAGGATGATAATGAATAACTTTCTGTGCTTCTAGATGGACTGGAAATATTCTGCTGAGAAGATGGCAATTTTAGCTCTGCAGACCAGTCCATCTGTGAGGCACAGCTACCATTACTATCTGATATTACAGAGATTTCATCTGCCTGGTGACTCAAATTTCTTGCTTCACAACAAGTATCATTGAACTGATGAGCATTTACTTGCGAATGAGCTGGTTTTTGTCTGAGCCTGCTTCTAGGTGATACTGATCCTGAAGATCTATTGGCTGAATGTGTCTGGAGATTCTCCAATTTTGGAACCAGAAGGTTTTGCCCTTTTTGGTTTTCAATCTTTTTCTTCTGTAATCTTGTGTGAATATAATTCAAGCTTTTTCCTGAACTTCTTGAAACTTGTGCTATGCTCACACCAGTATTTTGTGAACATTTGTGCTCCATCCTGCCCTTTGTGACTGAGGAAGGAGATTCAGAAGTAGGTTGTTCTCTGAAACTGTGCTTAGGACTTCTGTCTTTTACCATTTCGACACCAGTCAAAGATGTCTTCTTATTTGCAGGATCATGCATGCGTAACCTCCTAAGAGATCTTATGTGCTCTAAAGGGATGGCTGAATTGGAAGAGAGCCCTGATCTAGTGACAGATGTTGTGGGCTTCATAATCACTATCGGAGACTCAAAAGCTCTTGGAGAGTTGCTTCCTTTTGGCACTGGGGTCAATGTAGTAGTGGTGATTTTAGCATTTACTGTTCTTGCATTCCTATAATTCCCATTTGGAGTGCTACAAACTGGTGCTGTTGAAGTCTGTCCATCTTCCTTCTTTGGCGAATGACCCTTTGTGTGAATGGAATCTATTACTTGTTTGAGAGCCCTTAGGTCCCTATTGAACTTCTTGAACTCAAGCTCTGTCAACCTTTCCTCTATCTCTCTATAGACATATCCAGGCTGCTGCTTCATGTGATCCACCCTTTTTCCCACCATCATTTCAAGATGCCTCCTAGAAGTTGGTTCTTCAAGTAGCCTTGGTGTTGCATCAGGAATTCTGAATTGTGGAGTGGTTGGTTCCCTGATGAAACTTTTACAAGCATTATCCTGACCGATGGTGGATGTGTTAGAGATGCAAAACCCATTCTTCTGCCTGTTTAAGCCACTAAAGTCTTTGCCTCCATCTGTTTTTGTCAGGTTCAGCTGCTCCTTGTCGAAGTTCGGCATTGTTTCTACCCCCATGAGCTTCACAACTAAGCTTGACAAGCCCTTATGATGTGTCATTTCTTGCTGACGATCTAGACCCATGGAAGCTCTTCCGTGGGTGATGGTTCGGTCTAGATTCTCCATAATTGAATTCCGTCCAGTGTCAAAAGTATTGAACCTTCTAAGCAAACTTACCCTGCTATCTAATGATAATCTTGGGCATTCTCTCAGCTTGGATGTGGACATATTGCCATCTTTTGAGTTCAGAAAGGTATTCGACTCTCTTCCGTCAAAGGAGAATCTTGGAGATCCCTTTGATACTGGATTGGAAGTGCTGTTCATTGGACATTGCTTTCTTGGTGATGCATTAGCTTCTAAAAAGTATTCAGGTGCACTTTTGAACTTGTCCAGCATCTGAAAAGATTGATTCACATCAACCGAAATTTGTGATTTTCCTTCAGTTCTGGTTCTATGTGATGCATCCTTTAACTTTGAAATTCTATTTGATTTTGGAGAGTCTTTTTGATCAGATAAACAGTGTCTCATTTCCTCAGTGATTAAGGTTTTAACTGGTAGGCCCTGAGAATTCTTGTTGATGGATTCTTTTACTACTTCTCTGAGATCAAAAGATCGGCTACCAAATTGAATCGGTGAGTTTGTCAGCTCATTTTTAGGCTTATAATGTGTTTGTTTCACATCAGACTCATTATTCTTTGACTTTGATGAACTCTTTGTGAATCTCTCTGCATATATGCTTCGTTTAACAGGTGAAAAATCTTTCGGGGTTGACTTGTCACAATCAATAGAAGAAAATGATGAATAGGATGATGAAGAAAATGAAGTCTTTGATGATTCCATTGAGAAGTTTTTGCTGAGTTTCTTCTCCTGAAAATAGAATAAAGATCATAAATACATAAAAGTAGCAGATAAATTGGATACGATTTATTGAAACATACCTGAAAATTATGAGAACTTGTGCTATGATCTGACCGAATATTCCTGCTATCATGAATGTGTCCTGAAGGTATTCAATAACTTGAGAGTTTGTATCATGGAAATCCGAAACACAACAGAAGTTTGATCTAAATGTTCATAACTTCATATGAGTTATATACTTGATATAATTTACATAGATTGTGATGCATAGCATGTCTGAAAAAGTGAATACGAATGCGATACTGGTTTCAGTGATTCAGGAACTCTAATACTGAAAATGAAGTGATATATTGCATTCTGAATCACTGAAAAAGATAATATGAATGCAATGCTTGAGCTTATTGTGGTTTTCTGTTGTTGAATTTCAGTGATTCAGAAACTCTCATACCAGAAACAATATTTTTAAAGCTACAACAAGAAATGCTGCAGCAGATGACAAAAGTGGTACCTGGAGACACAGTTCTGCTGCCGTTGCCACTGTTGCTCCTCCCAACGAGAAGATGTTGCCGATCAAAAATTTGGAAGATACCAGACATGCATCCTATTTGCTTCTGCAACTCCGGGTTCTCATCAGCCAACCGGTGCAGAAACTTCTGGGGCATCTTTGAATGCTGAAGCCTAGTTTTCACCTAAAATGTTGACTTTTTGACAGAAGGGGAAGCTCACGGTACCGAAGATCGGATTGATGCAGAAAGGAAGAAGAAATTGACTGATGGAGAACCTTACTGTGAAAACCATGTTTCCAGGGAACTGTTTCCAATTGTTTCATGGGGATGGATCACAAGAGCAGCAACAGAACCATCACTTCACTGTAGCTAAAAGTGACCTCCAACTTCATATGGAAACACCGAGCTCTCAAGCTTCACAAGAAAGGAGCATCAAGAAGGTGAAAGAATGGAGTTGAGGAATTCATCAGAGGATGGTATGGTAACCTAGAAGCCACCTCTCAGTGTACCAAGATCAGCAAGTCAAAAAAGGCAGCCAATGGGATTTGAACTGTGGGAGCTGGATATTGTAAGCCCAGAGGCTTTCTTTTCCTCGACTCCGTCCTTGTCCCACGGCTATGGAGGGAAAATGAGAACATGAAGGAAACTACATACTGTTTGAGAACACAAGATGGACCCCAATGAAAGATCCGAGAAGTGACACGACAGAAAAAGAAGGGTTGGTTGTTGGGTTTGGGATCCCAAAAGATGCTCAAACACCAACAACGTAGCTTGGGAAGAGGAAAAATTCAGATGCATGGTGATACGTTTTTTTAGTGGATCAGAAGTCTTCTGGTATGTCCTTCCCCTTACCCATGTGCCAACCATTTTTCTGAAAGTAGCCTTAGAAATTTAGTCATCAATGTTCATTTGTCAACTAATCATTAATTTTTACGTCTGATGAGCAAGAAGAGCAATATCAGAGTTCATTACTGATCTCTCAATGTCAGCACATGCAAAGTGAAATACAAGTGAAAAATATGCATGTGTATGGGTCAAGATCCATAGGAACAATATCTTCCAGGCAGAACGTTGACTTTATTCTAGTGTTTAAAGACCAATTCCAATTCATATTCATACGAGATGTTTTGAAGAACACTGACTGTGAGATGATATTTAGATTCTTAAGATCAAGTTATAATATCTCTTGTAGAAAAAAGACACCAAGTTGTTGGTTATAGACTCTTGGAAACTAAATCTGTATCAACATCTTTCGTACTTTGACTTAGATTTATCTTTACTCTAGACTCCTTGTATTTTCCAAAAGGAGCAAATTATTATGCTGCTATCTTTACTCAAGGCATCAAGCATCCCCATTCCATCATAGTGTATATTTGTTTGATGTATCATTACTGTAAGAATTCCTTCTTTTATGCTAAGTCCATACTTGTTTCAGTCAGCAACGCAGGACATGGCATTGAGTTCACTGCCAGTCCTCTCTTCAGCAAAGGACCACTTGCAGTCGTTCACCCAAAAAAAATAAAAAAGGACCACTTGCAGTTCTAGAATTGACAGCAAAGGGAGATCTGCTGCTGCTGCTGCTGCTGCAGAAGAAGAAGAAGAATTAACAACTCCCCATCAACAGCTGTAGTTGCACAAACTTCAATTCTGTCACCTTTTCGCATTGCTGATAATGCAGAGAGTTTGGATGCATGCACATATCAAGGTAGATTCATCCATGATTTCAAAGAAGCAATTATTTAACTGGAATGGTTCCGCTACATGTAGATGGATTGGGAATAGTGATACTGAACTTTGAGTCCCTTGTAATTTACAGGCTATTTTGGCTTAAGACTAAAGAACTGGTAGACTGGAGGTTCCTTTCACCAAATATCTGCTGACAGAATTCGCATGCCAATTCAGGCGAGCTGTGATTTAATCCAGAAACCTTTATTTCTGTGCTGAAGATTTACCAGATCACCAAGATTGCACTGCTGCTTGATCTCAACTCTGAAGGTAATTCAGTGACAATAGCTTTTACAGTGTTCCAGTTCATATTCATAGCAGGTTTCTTGGTTGCTTGCTTCGCTGCACAATGAAATTGTCAAAGGTTGCTACTTTCTGAGCAAGGCACTTGCTGAAGACGAAAAGGTGGGGAGGGATCACATGGAGTAAAGAAGAGATCACATGGTGGGCGGTGCCCTTGTCAGGGCCAACTAGTGTCACCCTGATCATAAAAAGGTAGTGCTCTACAAGTCCAAGAAGCAACCATTTACAACTAGATAGGCCACATGACATGCCCTAAAAATTCCTTGGATGTGACACCTACTGCAAGGGGCTTGAATTTGATAGATCTTGAAGCTAGCCAATCAATCATTTGGAGTTGAGAGATTGATTCTTCTTTCATAAACTACTTCAAAGTTTTAACGTTGTGTAGAATATTTAGTTTAGAGGTTACTTGTATAAAATGGCTTTCAATGCTTATTATTATTTGTATAATGCCTCTCAATTATTAGTTATTGTCAAAAAAAAGTGCCTTAAATTAGTTAGATCACTCATTTATCAATAAAGAGTGGATATTTTGACAATCAAATCAAAATCTTGGTGGAAAATTTTAGTATTAATCATACCTTGAGATGCATTTTGGAACATTTAGCAAAAAAATTTACCTTACATATTTACATTAACTGAAATAGTAGAGATGAATAAACCATGTTGAATATCTAAAGTAGGTTCGAATCAAAATGAAGACGAAGAAGACGACGACCGTTCAGCAGTCAGTCTTTTGTCGCTTTGTCGCAGTCTCTCCTTTAGTTGAATGCACAATTAGTTCATCTTGTTCTACCTTGTGTGCTTCAGTTTCAGGTTCTTTGCCAAGAGACTTGCTCGCTATGTCAGGACCCAATAAAGAGGAGTGCTTGCTTGTAATTTGCCTCCCTGCCTTAACCTTAGGTCCCCAATGCCTCTCTGGGTTAGGAAGGTACCTTACCTCCTTTTTAACTTTAGCTTTGCTGAGCGAAGCAGCTGCTCGGGCAAAATTTGCCTGCGATATGAAGAGGAGCATTTACCAAACAATAACAACGCTGGAATAACGGTATCGACTATCGATCCATCAACTTCAATAAGCTCTCTCAACAATTTTAGTCCACCCTCAATATCCAACTTAGTCTAGAATCACGACAGAGAAGTAACATGTTATGGCCCAATGATTTTTTCTGTCGGATTAGGTTAGCTAATACTAATTATCACAAATTTTATATATCGAGATGAGAATGAGAATGAACCTATTAACTAAATAAACTTGTTTCGTTGGCCTAAACTAGGATGCTGCTCGAGGAATCCCAATCTTTAAGGCTAATACATCAAATACATTATGCAGTGTATGGGAAATACCCATGCCATCTTTTGTTCCTTATTCAGATTCCTAGATCAGTGTCATGGCAGTAAGCACCATGACACTCTGGCCAAAATGTTAGTCTGAGTTAGTCAGACGAGGCAAAAAGAAGAACATCAAGGCTAACCTAAGAGTTCATGTTTGTTCATAAGTGATCCATGGCAGAGAGAGAGAGAGAGAGAGAGAGAGAGAGAGAGAGGCATACTTGCAGTTTTGGTTCTTTGGCGAGTATCACTGTTCCTGAATTGTCTTGTTGTTGTGCCTTCACAGGGTGATTCTTTACCTGGGAAAATGTCATGCAAGAAGATGGTATGAGCCAATGTGTAACAGGTGTGTGTTTTCTACAAGTACTATGGAGATGCGTCGAATATTTGACAAAAAAAAAAATGTAGCTAAAGCAATTCAAAAGGATCAAGGACCAACGTGTAACAGGTGTGTGTTTTCCACAAGTACCATGGAGATGCGTTGAATAGTTGACAAAAAAAAATAATGTAGCTAAAGCAATTCAAAAGAAGGATCAAGGAACTACCCAACACCGCATGATGTCCCAGACGACATCCATTGGAGCATCAGTTTTGAGCCCCAAAGGATCCACATGACTCCCTGATATCCGAAAGCCAGCATTGATGACTGCGGAGCGGAACACAACTGCAGGTGGGGAAGTGCACTTGAGTGTCGAACACAAACTGTGGAGACTTACAAAGAGAGGAACATCATGTAGTTCCTGCACGTGTTATAAATAAACATACGCTTCAACTTAAAGAAAGGTTTACAACCTAATTAGAAATTCAATAGCAGTTCAAAAGATACACAAACAATCTTTGGCAGATGGTAATGAAATCAGCTTAAATAAAAACCAATATCTAGATGGAAAAAGCATCTAGTTTAGAATTATATGTTCATTTAGTTACTAGTGCACTTTAAAATAGTGCACATACAAAACAAAAGTTTCCAAATGCTACCAAGACTGTTTCCAAACTAAAAGGATAAAAAGGTAGTATATACTACCAAGACTGTTTCCAAAACCAAGAAAAGATAATTGTCAGATTCAGATGATCATTGCATTCGAACGGAATCAATGTCAAGGAAAAAGAAAAACTATAAAGAGGTGTTATTTCACTAAAACATTATCGATTAAGCAGGTAGTAAGACTTAGATAGCATAAAATTGAGATGCAAATATAGTAAACAAAAGTAACCAGAAAAGGGATTACCTCTGCGATAGTAGTCAGAACAGCAGAAATTTTCTCATAAGCAGGGTACCTTTCCTTCATAGTTTTAACATTAGCTAAAACAGAATTTATCCATTGCTTGTCATGAATTGGAGCAGACCATATAGGACCGTCCATGTTAAACCTCTTTCCACAATCACTGCACTTCTGAGGAACCACGGGACCATATCCAGGAGCAGATTTGACGCTATTATCCTTCCAATAGAACAAAACAAAAATTCAACACAAGGCATAAGATTCTTGCCTTGCAGAAAAATACGAAAGATCCAAAGAGAAGGAAAATGATCAGAGTAAGAGCTTACCTTACAAACAGTCCTCCCAAGAGTTTGGAGATGGAAAGAATCGCAACCAACACACTGATAAACATAGGAGAGTTTGAGAGGTGTGTCTTTAATTGCACTTGCTGAGCTGCATAGAAGATAAAAGAAAGAAAACTATGTAAAGGGTACCAGTTGTACCCTACCATCTGAATTTACATTTACCACCAATGCTCAAACACCAACAAGGCAGAATGCACTTACGTGTATATCCGAACAAAAACTCGGACATAGAAATCCATATAGACAGAGAGGAGAGGGACAATGTAGCGCTTGTAGCGATTTGCATGACTCTGCATTGGGAGATGGTAAAGTGATAATTAAAAGAAACTATCAAAATGTCATCTATTAATCAATATTATGGTCCAAAGATCATTATAGTATAAATTACCTCAATGCATGCAAGGAGGATCCTCAATGCCATCTCATGGCAATATTTCCCTTTCACGGGATAAGAGCCATACCTATTTTTCAATAGAAATCCTCGTATTAATACCAGAATGTCTTTTTTCTTTTCTTTTTGTGTAAGTATGTGTGTGTACAAAAGCAATGTTGCAAACCTTACTTTGAATGGCAAACCTCCCCATTGTTTCCACAAAGAACTGCCATATCAGTAGCTGTGCACATCAGAATTCCTCCATCCGCAACTGATTGTACGGCTGAGTCCAGAAACACAGA
>JBBMKF010424289.1:0-13781 GCA_037834155.1 Curcuma caesia
TTGGTATTTAATAAGTATTCATGGATTAATTTTTAATTATGATGCATTGCGGATCATAGAACAAATATGACAAGCATGGTATGTGAAAGAATGATCGCATGTTAACGCGACAGACCTTGAAAATGATCCAACCAGACAAAACATTCTGTCCGAATTTTTCTTAATATCAGTATTATTAATAAATTTACAAAATATATAATTTCTATCATTTTTTTCTTTTTTCCTTTTCAACATTTCTGAGACATTAACTGACGAACAGTTAATTTTATTGACATTAAGCTTGAATAATCTTAATTTCCAGCAAGTATAAGGCATCATTAAGATCAACATGTATCACCAAGCTTTTCATGTAAGATTTCACTATTTTCAGAATACTAAGTAAGAACAACATGCACAGGTTTCTGAGAAATAGTTGAGTTGGTTACAATGGAATAGATTTGTAAAAGAGGATAAAGATTTGAATCTTGATAAAATCGAGTAATATTCTCTTTCGTCATGATCAATTATAATTTTTTGATTTATTTTTTTATATATGATCGTGATCAATCATATAAAATCATTAGGACTATAATTTTTTTTTTTTTTTTATAGAAGGTCTGCTCAAAACAGCTCTTGACGTACGCCACTCGCCACCACGGCGTTTAATTACTTTGGCATAAACGGTCAATCAATATTATCTATCCAAAGAAATTCTCCTCTCTTTCTTCCACCTCACTTTTCTTTTTCTTCTGCAAAAAGATGGATCCGTCACCTTAACGGCCCCACACGGTCGGCTCCACGACCATCTGTGAGGAGGTAAATCGAGAAAGTGTAGTTGATTACGATGCAGGAGGGTATTGTCTGACTTCATCAGAATTCGAATCTTTATCCTCTTTTGTAAGTCTGCTGCGTCGTAATCAACTCACATCGAGTGATCCGTTGGGATCTGCAATTTTAATTTAAATGAATCAGGTACATGAATCAAATCAATTGAAAAGTGTTTTGACCAGTTATCAAATTATTAATTAATCCACGTACGTAGGCTATAAGAAGGCCGCCCCCTCCTCGCCAACTCATAATTAATTTCCTTCATCATCAGATCAGATCAGATTATCAATGGCTTCCCACCAGCTGATCGAGGAGCAGCGCAGCGGCGCCGAGATCCGAAAGGGGCACGGCGCCTGCTGGCAGCGGCTGGTGCAGTTGCTCGAGGACGAGCTCTCCCTCCCCGAGGGCATTCTGCCGCTGGAGGACATCGAGGAGTTGGGCTACAACCGCGCCAGCGGCTTCGTGTGGCTGACCCTGAGGAAGAAGAAGAACCACATGTTCCAGAAGATCAAGCAGCTGGTGTCGTTCGGCACCGAGGTCACCGGATTCATCGAGGATCGCAAGCTGAAGAGGATAACCGGCATCAAGGCGCGGGAGCTGCTCATCTGGCTCACCGTTAAGCAAGTGGGCGTCGACGAGCAGTCGACCGAGAAGGTAGTCATGCTGACCACCACGGGCCTGTCCAAGTCCTTCCCCAAGTCCGCTTTCGAGCTGGAACCGTGACCCAGCAGGGAAGGGAAGGGAAGGGAAGGGAAGGGAGAGTACGTACGTAGTCCTTTAACTGCTAAGTTGCTTCTGACTTGTATGCTTCCATGCATGTAATGGCCTAGCTTCAATAAACGATGATGTGTCCGGAGAAATTTAAGGAATAAATAAATAAGAATTTTTAAGTTTAAACAATTATTCAATGCCTTAATCCATTTTAAACTCGGTTTAATTTGCTCGATTATTTTATCAGTAAGTTTGAATAATATAAAGTTTAATTCGGGTGGACTCATCTATAAAATATTAAAATGAGAGTTAAACATCTTTGCAAACAAAACAAATGAATACATTTGATAAATTTAAAAATATAAAAAATAAAATATTACATTACTATTTGAGAAAAAGACTAATCAATCTGTTAGAAATGTGAATGGAAATAAAGAAATAAAAGGATGGAGAAAACCCTCATATAAAGGAGTTTAGTCTCATATTGATAGTTGAGGGGTAACTTGGTTGGTTTATAATGTATCACAAGTATTGATGTTGTGAACATATGCATGGGGAGAGACTCTCTCTCACGCGTGGGTGCACACAGGGGGGTGCAAATCCAGGGCTCAAATTGCACTAATCACAAGACGACTCATGTGCGAATGTACGACCGATCAGGATATAATTAATTTGCTCAAGCGGGTCAGCTAACATTTTGTCATCCTGTTCTATTTTTTGTAACATACAAATTAATGGTGGTTGCGATGAAACAGACGAGTTAATTACCTGGCGTTGAAATGATCGAGTGTTATTACAGATGTTGCAAATCAAGCCATTAATCCATTAATTATACCATTAATTGGAGATTAATGGGGAGATATGTTACAAAGTTATAAAAGATGGAATGATGATAGATCACAAGAAAAGTGTTCTCGATCCCTGCTGCCCTTTCCTCTGCTTCTTCTCTTCGGTGATAGTCTTTGGGTGTAATTAGTTTACCAGGAACGATTTGTGCTTGATTGTTTTGCCGGTCTTGTCGTTGTATCCTGGGAAACAGTCGTATATCACCTTCGAAAGCACTTAAGAGAAGACGAATCTGTTTTAAGGACATTGTGGAAACCACAAGCCTCGATACTCAATACAGCTCCAACTTGTTCGAGTACTGCCGAGTACTCTTCTGCTTCGTTTGAGCATCGCTGAGTTCTGCACCAACTCAGCCAAGTTATACCGCTGAGTACTCTTTTGCTTCGTCCGAGCATCGTTGAGTTTTGCACCAACTCGGCTAAGTACCGCTGAGTACTCTTCTGCCTCGTCCGAGCATCTTCGAGTACTGCACCAACTCGCCCGAGTACCGCCGAGTACTACTTCGCCTCATCCGAGTACCACTGAGCACTACTCTGCATCGTCCGAGTACCGCCGAGTACTGCTTCGCCTTGTCTGAGTACCGCAGGGTACTGCTCCGACTTTTCCGAGTACCATCGCGTATAAGTACCACATTATACTGTTCGAGACAGAAATCCGAATGAGCCTGAGTCCGAGTCTTTCCAACGTCACAGAAAGAGCTATTGAAAGCCATTACTGCATATCTCCCCTAAAAGGAAGCCAAATTAGACAACACAATCAAACTAAAAAGTTTAGAATAAAAAAATAGCTAGCGCCATTATTTTTATTGTTGTCAAAAGCTGTTTTATTTTAAAAATATTAAAAAAATATCTTATTATTATTATTTCTTATTCTAATATTCTAATATAAAATAATTTTTTTTAATTAATTAAGATTATAATAAATAACATAGTATTATTATATCAAAACACTTCTTCAACGATTTATTTTAAAATTGGTATAGTTATTAAAATAAAAAAGAATTCTGTATGGGAAAATATGATAAAATGTCTTTTTATTTTTTTAAATTTTTTCCCAAAGATTTTTATAGGGCACTGTCGGTCATTGCTGCTCCGATCGATCTGATTGCTCTCTCATACATGGCGTTGCGCTCCGTCTTCGACGGCGGAGCCCTGCGGGCCGAGCTCGAAAGCGCCGGCATCAGTCCCAATTTCGTCCCATTAATCTGGAAGTCTCTTTCTCTCTCTATCCTTCCCTAATTCGTCCTCTTAGGGTTTCATTCTTTTCCTCTTCGGTTTCTAGCATCGATCAAGCAATGGCTGCGTGATCATTCGTTTTGATCTATGCTCGATGGCGTCAATGTTGGCAGGTACGTCCTCCAGGTCCCCGGATGCGACCTCGGCGATGTTCCCTCCCTCCCTTCAGCGGCATATCCTATTCTCCGCTCCAAGTTCCGGCCCCTTACTTCATCCCTCTCTTCCGCCATCGATTCCAAGGACCACCTCACTACCAAGCTCCTCGTCACCCTCCAGGTTTCATTCCTTTCCCTTTCTTGCCTTGCGCTTAGTTTTGGCTCTTTTTTTTCTTGCATTTGCTCTTAGTTACGGGCCATGGGAAATCTACTTTTCATTCAGCATAATTTTCTGGCTAGTACATACTACAGACATTCCAGGAAATAATGTAGTATCGACATCTGTTACAAATAGATTATGCTTATGCACCAGGTAGGATATGCCTTTGCTGTTGTTAAGCGTTTGCTCGTGCTAGAGTCACAAGTAGATTCTAGTTGATAAGGGTAATGAGAGAATAGGGAAAGGTAGAAGCTATACTGTTTCATGTAACGGCAGCAGGGCAAGTGTAATGCTGATGAGATGATGACTGAAGTAGGCGACTAGATATCTCCTCGTTTTCCCCCCTTGTACATACAATCCATTAGAAGCATCATGGTTCTCCTGCAACTGTGGGAGATAAGGGGGTGCAAGTAGTTGACAGCAATCAGCTCTCATCTAAATACAATTAATTATTAGCTTCATCGAAGTTTGAAGTCTTTGATTTCTTTTATTATATTCTTATAATAATTTTAGACTATCACTTATTCTCATATTACTACTGATATAAATAAGTGCTAAATACAAAAATAAGTTCAAATCAGCTAGTTATTGAACTGTGAAAAGTTGTAGGCAGCGTATGACAGGCCACAATTCCCTATTTTGTAGGAAGGTTGAGTTTTGCATAAATGAAACCTGAACTGATTCATACCTACCTATATCACACCTATGTATTCTCAGCTTGTGTTGGATGTGGAAATGTAAAAGTTCCATCTTTTAGTATAAGATCGCCACATAAATCCACTGATCATTGTCTTAAAAAAAATTCTCCACATAAACCATTTATGTGGTTGCACCAGCTTATGCAGTGAGGGATTGCATGACATCTGACTTAACGGCCACATAAGGATCATGCATGCTTCATCAATTTCTATCTTGTTAAAGTCAAGGTGATGTTCAATTTAATATTGATTAGATTAAACTAATTTTGCCAAATAGAAAATTCTGGAGTAAGTTATTTATGTTCCTTGCCTCAAATGGTAAACATTTTGTTATATGAATTGTCATGGTTGACTAACATATGTTGTTACATATCATGTATTTTGTGTTATATGCATTGCTTAGGTTCATACAAAATATTCGATTAAATTGGATGAATTAACATGATCAATTTAATTATCAAGTGATAGATGCAAATTTTTTTTGGAATGGTTGGTTAGGTTGATTAATTTGGATACTTATACAATAGATGCAAACTCATATTTTTGGATGTATCACGTTGTGCATCAATGTTAATTTCAGTAAGGTTTTCTAAAAGATTTTATGAACTGCATATGCACTCACATATGCGTACACATATCACATATGCATTATGTGGTGTCTAATTGCATACCACTAAAGTAAGTTTTTGGAAAATTTATTCAATGCCCATTAGAAGTGTAAAAGTAAACTTTCTCAAGTATTTAATCAAATAGATAGACAAGGATCATGCTAATGGATGTTTTAGCATTCATTCTAATTTATCTATTAAATTCTTCTCATTTATTTTAGAGAAACTGAGATATTTTTCTGATGTTATTTCTTTTTGTCTTATTAAAATTTAAAATACATTACCTTCTTTCATTAAAAAAATTGTGTTATCAGAATGGAAATTCTGTGGAAGCTGTAATCATGAGATATGATACAAGATTAGGAAAATATGATGGAAAGCCTCGTCCTGGAGGCCCAAGATCAACCTTGTGTGTGTCATCACAGGTATAATATTCTGTTTGCTTGACCATAGTTGGCATCTTCTATATATGGTAGTCTATTTTGCCCATTATATGATCTGCTTCTAGTTAAAAATTTTACAACTTTCTTAGTTAAAGGCTAGATTCTAACCAGATTCTTTCAGGTTGGCTGCAAGATGGGTTGCAAGTTTTGTGCTACTGGCACAATGGGTTTTAAGAATAATCTTTCAACAGGAGAAATTGTGGAACAATTGGTGTATGCATCTCGCTTCACAAATATTCGGAATGTTGTTTTCATGGTAATATATAATTGATCAATTCGTTAGACTGTTAGATAATCAAACCATTATGTTATAATCTCAACATGCATCTGTCTGAACTAGTTTTTTGGAGACAATATCTCATCTTACTTTCACATATGTTATTTACGTCAACCATTGGATAAGCATTAGGCCACCACCTGCTTGTTCAGGCAGTAGAGGATCCAGCCATGTCTCCAATGATCATGGGTTTGTTCCTTAAATATAGTGTTGTTGTGCATTTAATTCTATGTTGTAACATTCAAAACAGAAGTTTATTTAGTTAAAAAAAATCTCAATATGAACTTTAGGAACCTAAAGTTAATCAGACGAAGAAAAGGGTAATAGCACTGTTCACCATTTAAAAAGTTTTCTCCTTAAAGAGTATTCCTTGCGTGACTGGATCAACTTAATTGCCTATTTCCTGTATTTATTAGCAGCAGTTGACTTATGGCACTTTTTACACTGATGATAACCAACTATTATGCCATCTCAAGAAGCATTAGAATAACTTGCCTCATAAGCCTTCCTTTCTCCCATTGTTTCTTGAGGGTCTGTTTACTTCGAGGGGATATGGAAGCAATTCTGCAGAAGAGGGATCATGAAGTATAAAAATGATGGAATGAAATTGACAAAGGAGTTAGCATATTCGAAATTTGCATTAAATGCTTCTGCCCAAAATCAGGAGCGATGATAGTAGAGGAATTGAAGGTTGAAGGACAATTATCTCTTGGTTCTTCCTTGTGATTTGGTGCGTCATTTTCTGACTTCGTGTTTGGATGCGAGAATATGCTCATTCTCTCCTGCCTCAGATTCTCTTGTGAAAGTCCTTGCCATGCTTTCTCCCAACATCTAGGGCCTGCTCTGTGCTCTTATTTCTCTATGATTGTGGCAAGGGCACTGTTTGCACCACCACACTCATCCTCCTGGTGGAGACTGTCCGCGATCAATAGTAATTATGTTGCATCTCTCAGATAATTGATCTTTCCATCCTTCCTGCATCTTATTTAACTCCTATCATGATTGAGTGCCAGATTTGGATATATATCTTTATCTATATTACTATATATCTGCATGGATCCTCTTGTTACCATTTAGCTAGATTGTATTGGTGAATTTAGTTACAGTAAATTTCAGTTAAGAAAATTATGCAGAATAAGCATACTGGAAAAATAAAATTTATAGGTAAAATTTAGCTACACTAAGTCGTTTTATTTAGGTAAAACTTATAGGCAAAACCATAAAATGAAAAAATAAAAAAGAGAAGAATCTCATGTATACAATTAAGGGAAAAAAGAATTTAGGCTATTTAATAAATAATTTCAAAGAAGTTAAAACTATGCAACATTATACTGTGCATTTCCTTAGCTGTGAAACAATGTTTATATAGTTCCAAACATCTGATGAATCGATCTGGAGGTTCTTTTTCATGTACATTAATCAACTTGAAATCTTGTGATCATGAGATTTTGATAATATTACCTGGCCCTATTCAGTGCTTTCAATATTTAAATTGGTGTTTGAACTTGTACAGGGCATGGGAGAACCATTGAACAACTATGCTGCTTTAGTAGAAGCTATCCATATCATGACAGGATTCCCATTTCAGATATCTCCCAAAAGAATTACTGTATCAACTGTAGGTACTATCATGTAATGCTGCTTTTTAACTAACACTGGTGTCTTTCTAATGATAGAACTGTACCTTCTTTCCCACATGCATACATTTTTCTTGTAATTTATTCTGGCTTTGAAGTAAACAAATCGTATGAAGGCTAGCTTTTTTCTGTTGACATCCAGACTCATTTGTTTGATAAGAGAAAAGACAGTTTCTGTTGGCCATTCTGATTTAATGACCATTAACTTACTCTTTTACTTTTTTTTTGTGGGAGAGATTTCTTTAAGCTCAGTTCATTAGATAGAAGTAGCTTTAGAGTTTGTGATCCCTATGTATCCCATTATCCATGTAGTGTGCGCATGATCCCATATAGTATCCTCATAAACCTGATGGCATAATCCCATGTAATATCTCCTTAAATCCTATGTTTCTCTGTCTCAACCAATGCCCTTTTTAGGATGTGACTACATCTTGATAATTATCACAATGTGCTTGAAGAAACTGAGAAGTCATGATCATCTGTAAATTCAACAATTGAACTATGTTGCAATAACTTAGTTTCTTATGTCTCATCTTTCATTGGTTTGTTTTCTCTCTTTCTCATACACAATCAGATCCTTCTCCACATAACATCATTTTTCTGTAATATGAAGTTGGTGAATTTTTTTAATTATAGGAACCACCTGTACCTGTAATTTCTAATATTTATGTACAAAATGCATATATATATATATAACATGGGAAAAATACAGACAATTGGATATCATAATTCTAGTTTTTTTTATTACTTTCCAGTTTCAACTATTTTTGACAAAGGAAGCTAGTTAAATTTTATTGCAATGTCTTTCCCACCATCTATACTAAAAAGTTGAAACAAACAATTTTTTGTAAAAAATTAAATCCATTACTCCTGAACTGATAACATGCTGCTTCAAAGTGCACAGTCATTGTCTGAAAGAATATGACATTTGTTCCATGAATTCGCTAGGTTGGGATAATTCATGCTATCAACAAGCTACCTGGTGATCTTCCCAATGTAAATTTAGCTGTGTCATTGCATGCACCAGATCAGGATGTCCGTTGTCATATTATGCCAGCAGCACGAGCTTTTCCTATAGGAAAGCTTATGGATGCATTACAGACCTATCAAAAAAACACGTAAGGACTAAAATAATATCTCCTGCCTGCTAACATTTTTTTATTAGAGGTTAATGATTTTCGTTTTCTTTTTTCAACTTTGATTGCAGTCAGCAGAAAATTTTTATTGAGTACATCATGCTTGATGGGGTCAACGATCAGGAGCAGCACGCTCACCAACTGGGCAAATTACTAGAAACATTTCATGTGGTAGGCCACTTGTCTATAAACATGATTTCTGGTTGTGCAAAAAGTTTAGAAAAATGATCAAGTGCATGAAACACTACTTATCTCAATATATTGCTTACCATCTGTTGTTGTAACTTGTCAACATCTTGTGATTCTGCACAAAATTTGTGTATGATTTTGACCAGAAGCAGATAAATTTCAAGCACAGTAGTTTACCATAGTTCAATGCGTTGACAACATGAGACATTCCTGTGAAAATGAAACAGATACAATTGGACTCTATACTATCTACTGACTTGTTTTTAGTTTTTGGTTTTTAGCCTTATATCCGTACTAGATTGCTCTGATTCAACTTAGGATGCTAGTAGCTCAAGTTGCTGTTCCATCAATCCTCCCATGTCCCATATTTTCAGGATTCTCCTACAATTTTTTTAAAAATATACTAATGCTTTTTTCTCATGAATCAAGGATCAGTTATTGGAGTTCTAGGTTGGGATATTACTAGTAAATATACTGTAGAATCTATTGATGTATCTTGTTTGCTTTGAGGCTAAAGAATTTGTTGGTTTGCCTGCCAACAGTTGACTTACACTCTACAAGTTCTGTTGATTGCCACTAAAAACACTTTTGTTGTGTCTACTTGAGATGAAGGAAGCCCGAATAGAGAGAAGGGAGGACAGAAAGTCATTCTCTTGTCTACTTTAGTGTAAGAATAAAAAATAAAGGAAAAAACAGTAAAAGTGAACTCTCTTTTCCCCACTTTTATTTCCTTCCAGAAGTGGGCGGAAGAGGGGAGAAAGGGAACAAAAATATTAAAAAGACCAGTTTAACCTTGCAAGTCTTGAGAATGACAAAAGTCGAAGGTTAAGTTGTTATTTCCCTTCATTTCCTCTTCTTTCGTCTCCTTTCAAGTAGACAAAAACACTCTTCCTTTCTTTCTCCTCTGGTCCTTTCTTCCCTCCTTCAACACTCTTCCTTTCTTTCCCCTCTTGCTTCCCTTGAGCAGACACAAGATTAATCTTGCACATGAACTTTTTTCCTCGTTAATCAGTGTGAATCGTGTAGTTTCTTATAGATGTGGCCGCTGCATTGCTGTCTGTTGGAATGAAATCCAAAGCTGCATTTCTAGAATGGTTCTGCGTATATGATATCAAATGATTAGTTCTTGTCTAAGATATATCCTTAAATAGTTTCAGTTTCTTCCTTTATTTTACTTCTGTGGCAAACATTAAGTTATCATCCTATACTATGTTGGTTTCAGGAAATAATTGGGACACATTGTCTTGTGTTTGGTGTTAGGAAATGGTCAAGTTAATGCCATACCACATCTATTGACAATACATAAAGGAAATATATATTGATTGACCCAGAGAAATTTATTCTGCTATCAGTCCTTTGTGGGACAAGCACTCTCTGAAATCCATATACCGTTGATATTTATCCATTATGCCTTTTGCAAGGACAACTGATCTAATGAAACTATGTCCAAGCTCCTATAGTCAATTGTGAGAATGAGTGATGGATATGCATGCTTCACTCTTGAATTATCATCTAACTTGGTTCATCTACTTATGTCACCGCATATAATTTTCTTCTTAGAGATGCATCTGTGGTGCATGGTGGCAATTTAAATAACACTTTCCTCCATGGAGCTGTGGCCTATTCAGTATCTTGTTGTGGTTCCAATTGGTATGAAAAATGGAATGCTAGAATCATACCTATAAGTAGTCTACAAGATAGCGGGATTACATGTTGTTCTGTACATACTCTGTTTCTTAATGAAACACAATCTGTTAAGTAATGTATATGCATGTATTTCCTGCTTAAGAGTATGTTTAGTTGGAGAGAGATGGGAGGAGAATTTCTCCCAATGGATCATAAATGTTATAGTTATAAACAATCTGGTTGCTTGATACATAAATCATGAATGTGGCAGTCTGGGATATTTTTCCAGGTCTATGTGAAATAAACTTATATGCCCCTTTTCTGAGCATTTGTTCTTGTTTTTTGTTTTCTCTTATCCATCATGAGGCAACATTGAATTGTGCTGATCTTTTGCTGTATTATTTCAAAATTATGTAGAATTTTTCATTTCAATAATGAACATAACACCACAGTGCTCGTATATGGACTAGTTAATGTCACTTATGGTATCTCTGATGTAGCAGATCAAATATGCAATTCCTTTAAACTTTAGCATATGGTCAAAATAGACCAAAGCATTAGTTTCCTTTAGGATTGCATTTTTTTCCTGACCTAGTCATGTCATTTACAAATGCAATTTGTTTGGTTAGTTGATGTTATCGTGATTTCTTGGGCGATATCTTACTTCTATAAGCTCCAGTTTCTAACATTTTCTTTTATGGACAGGTCGTAAACTTGATTCCTTTCAATCCAATCGGTAGTTCCAGTTCTTTCAGGACAAGCAGCGAGCAGAGTGTAACAAGATTTCAAAAAGTTCTTAGAGGTGTGTATAATATCAGGACAACAATCCGACAAGAGATGGGTCAAGATATCAGTGGTGCCTGTGGCCAATTGGTTGTGAACCTTTCAGAACAAAGATCAACTGGTGGTGCAACTCTGTTGACTGACATCGAGGATCTTCATATCTGACATTGTGGTCACTGCAACTAGCCGGCCAAATTTTGCGCACTCAACGCCAGTTCTTTTAAAAATTTAATAGGCAAGTACTTCTGTTCAATATGGATTTTACTGCGAAATGCTAGCTTTGAACTTCTCATTTTCACGTCGAACTGCATAAATTCAGGTAAATTTTACCGACTAGTAAAGAGTATACTGCATAGATAGCCTCACTGAGACTTCCATGCCAAATCAATGAGTTACATTTGATAGACGTTTATTGATTGGATTACATTTGATATAACTTATCTTTGTTTTATTAAATTTAATAAAATTTGTAAACTATCAAATTTTGTCGAGTTACCAAAAAATATAACTAGATATTTTATCATTATTTCAATAAAAACTTGAATATTATATTTTAGTGTGTGTATATATATGTGTGTGTCTGTGTGGAGAAACCAAGTCAAATGTGTAACAAGGTAGATGGATCAAGAAGTAGTTGTCTAAACCAAATTGTTCGAAGATAGGGTGAATCATAACTGTTAATGACTTTTCATGCATTCTTTATCAAACACATTATTCAGCGAGGCTAAAAGAGTATGCAAGATTGAGAGGAAAATATTCATCCAGAATAGAAAAAGGCCTATTATAATTCAAAAAGCTTGACAGTAGAAGAAAGACATTCAATTTGTTAGAAACATTACAAATTCTAGGGCATTGAGGTACTTGTATTTGAAACAACAACAATTTGCATTTGAAGCATATGAATGCATCATTTCTTTTCATGTGGAAGAGATTCCTCAGTACAGTTCCAGAGTATTGAGATATTAAATGGTGCTCACACTACTTAAATTGATGCTTTCTGTAAAAACTACTGATTCACAATAAAAGCAAGATAACGAGAAAGTTCAGCAATTTAATAAGCCAAACACTACCATCAAATGATTCATTTTTATTAGATAACGAGAGATCGTGAAGATCCAAATGTAAAACCAAAAAACACACCAAAGCGAAGTTTCTAACAATTAAATGAAAAAGAAAGACAGATCACTGTTTACATGATATTTTTGCTGAGGAATCTTTAATTGACAGAATCAATGCCATCCTCTTAAGTTCATATGATATAGACGGCAGTTCTTATCCGCTCTCAGAAGCAAGCATCCAGAAGGCAGCAGCAGCAAAGCGCAGCCAAGCTTCAGAAACAGAAAAAAGAGAGAAGAAAAATTATGTGGCACTATTGAAAAATTGGATTCATTTTCTAATAAAGGGGGGAAAAACTTATATGAAGGGGATCAGCTTTCTGTTAAGATCCCTGGTTAAGCCGTTGGAACAGAAGAGAAATCAATCTGGACCTATTAATTAGCTGTTCAGATTGATTTGCATGTAGTGCTTCTGATGGAATGGTTCCAAAGGGGCTTGCACAGAGTTTCTCAGTGCAGGTGCAGACCGTGCAGGCCCCTTCATAACACCATTTTTCCTGAAAGCACATTCATCTGACAATAACAGCATTGTGTGACTCTTCAATTGTCAAAAACATAAGTATGGAACAAAAATTGATATTAGGAAAAGAGAAAAAAATCATATTTTTTTAAAAGATGGTCTGTTCTCTTTTCCTAATATCCATCAATTTTTGCTCCGAACTCATGTTCTTAACAATTGAAGAGCCACAAGATGCTGGTATTGTCGATTAAAATGCTTAGGAAAAAAGAGTTGACCAAAAAATCAAAAAGGCTATTTCTATTATCGTCAAAAAGGTTTTTTTTTTTAAAAAAAAAATTAAATTGGCATCTCTACCTCTTTTTCATTTAGAAAATTTCCTTATTGTAGTATCATTGAAGTAGCTATGGTGGCAGAGACCAAAATTACTTTAACTTATCAAAATTACTATACAAAAAGTATTATTAAGCCAAAATATCATTTATTAATTTAATCAAAATTATTCAAATTCAAACAATACCATTCCAACTCAATCAAAATTTATAAATTAACTATCACATATGATAATAACTATGATCACAATTGTTATAATAATATTAAAATATATATTTTTTAAAAAATAATGTATCCTTTTACTATAATAAAAAATAAGAGGCATCCTATTAATTTCCCTTTATTATTATTTTTTTTTGCCCAAAGGACCTGCACTGAGAAACTCTGTGCAGCCCCCTTTTAGAACCATTTTATCAAAAGGAGTATATGTATCTTCATGACTATCCTTGTGGGCCAGCACTTGTCTCATCTCAACCCTTAGGTATCCTTGTGGGTCAGCACTGGCTCATCTTAACCCTTTTAAGTAATAAAAATAGCAGCATCGATCGATGGTGAAACAACGAAA